>VFFE01007669.1:7024488-7133469 GCA_008921705.1 Burhinus oedicnemus
AAAAAAAAAGGAAAGTAGGTAGCACAGAGTTTTCTGAGTAACGTTGGGTTTTAATTTTGCAGCTCAGTTTTGTCATAGAGTAACTTCATTGCTAATATCGGACTTGTGCAAAAATAAACAAGCTGCTTTTTGCTATGTTTTAGAATTAAGACACATACATCTTTCTTGCCAGCAGTGTGTAGGGTTTTGGCTACAGCAAACTGAAGGATACACCCACTGTTATAACAAAACTTCCCTTCTTGTTTTCCAATTCAAAACTGAACGACTGATTTTAGCAGTACAGAAGAGCAAGAAAAATGTTAAATTGAGCTAATGGAACATTGTCAGAAATTGTGAAAGCCAGCAAGTAGGTTAAGGACATCACTGAAAACAAACAAAAAAAAGATGGCAAATATCGTATACTGGATTTCTTCCTCTGTGTTTTTATTCCAGTGAAACTTCTGGGTACCAACGGGTTGCTAGCTATAAGCACCAACAGCAGCTGACTTAAACTCTCTCCTGGGAATTTGCAGTCTAGTCAGTTTTGGTCCTCATCTTTAGACTTGCATCTTTCCACTCAGGGATAAGAGTTTGGTCACCATAATTCATTTCTTCTTAGTTGTTTTATATTTAATCTTTAGATTGTTACCAGAAGTAAATCCTTGAGGGAATGAGGGATACTATAAAAAGATCAAACCAAAGCGATTAGGACTTACCTTAGAAATGTATACTGATTATTTCAGTTGATGTGAAACTCCACATGCTAAAGTGGAGCTTTGGGGTGGGGATTTTCCCCAGAAAAAGAGGAAAAAGTGTTGGATCTCTTATTTTCAGAGATATATCTCTTAAAAGCAGGCCTTACTCTTAAGCTTTCCTAAGCTATTTGGCAGGTATGGAGCCGTGTGTGTTTGGCAATTTGGTATTCACTTTACTTCAGTATCCCAGGTGCTCTAGAAGGTGGTGAGGAATAGAAGAAATATCCTTGAATGACCTGCGGGTTATGATCTGTTAAATTCTGTCAAATTAAATATATAATATAGAAAACATTATTACAGCAAATATATCTTAGAGTTACCTCAGTGGAGTAGGCATGGGGTGGGGGGGAGAGGAGTGTTGCTGCTCAGACACTGAGTCTCTTAGGGTGTCAACTTCAACCAAATTAAAAAATGTGTGCCAGCCTCAAGTTGGCATGCTTGAGTTCACTTCGCTCCAGTCAATGAGGCACCTTAGCGCAGTAAGCACAATAGAGACAAAGAGATGCCTTGCAACTGACAGAGAGAGAAAAGAGTCCTTTGAGATGAAATGTTAACATAAGAAGTGAAAATGGTTTGTGGTAGTCTCAAGCTGGCTCTTTTGGGTTCACTTTCCTATAGTTACTGAACTATAGTGCTGTACCTTAACAGAGGAGTCTCAATAAAATTAGAAAGATATCCTAAAAAGGACAGAAGACGAGAGAGAGTGAAAGAGAAAGAGAGAGAGAGAGTTCTTTTGATAAGAAGCTTAACAAAAGTGGAAAAAATGGTTTATGTGAATGCTAGTTTTCATGGCAGTCTCAAGCTGACACTTGGGCTCCCTTTAATACAGTCAGTAAGCTACTTTAGCAAACAAAGGAGAACGGAGAGAAAGATGGCTGGAAACAAGAGAGAAAGGGAGAGAAAAAGAGACCTCTTCGACAGCATCTAACACAACATGAAATCTTTGCCTCTGTGTTTCTGTTTTTGAAACATTTTCTGTAAGGCAGAGAAACACAAATGGTTGAATCTTTGTGGAGATACTTCATAGATAATTAAACAAATTAAATGCTCAGATTTTAAATTTGCTTAAGCAACATAGCAGCTTAATTGTGCTTAAGTAAAGGACAGAGCGAGGGCTGTGAATTGCCTTCTTACATCTCTAAAAAGAATTTTTTTCAGCATGCTGTTTTCAGATATTAATAAATAGCATCCAAACCAGGAAATTCTACTGTAGTGTTGAATCCTTTTTAAATCCTCTCCATGTATGACAATATGTTGGGGAAAAAAGTTACCAGAATTAGAGAAGTGTGGGTTTTTTAATACAGTACTCAGTAGTGCTGAAAACTGAAGGGGTGCGGGCTTATACTTACATCACATGACTGATGAGTGAGTCTGCCGTTCTAAACAGGTGAAAGAAAAATTGCTAAACCATCTTTTCTCTGCATTCAATCCAGTCCTTTAGGTTTTAGGTATTCAATTCAGTCTAGTGTTTCAAGTTTTAGGTATTGAAACTCTGCCTCTGACCTCTAGTTCTCAGTCTCATTGGAAAGGAAATATGTTTGAATTAGCTTTGCAAGGTGAACATGAGAGTAAAAAAAACTTCAGGCCTTTTGTACCTGTTAGGTAAATATATGAGGTAAACTAAACCATACCCATCAAAGCTGTAACTAAAAGACCCACGAAAACTGGCAGATTTCGAACACCATCTATTCACTGCAAAATGGGCCATTAGATATCTGGCTGATAAATGTTTTCATTCTGAACCTAATGTGCAGTGATCATACGTCATCTGCAAATTCTGTAGAGGCACACTTTGGAAAGGAAGGGAAGTCACAGTCACAAATTATTCTTGCCCTCCATTAGGCAAATTGTCAACTTCATAGAATCAATAGAAGGTTCTTTATAATATACAAATTGGTACACATCCATGAGCAAAAGCAATCGGACAACCAAGGATGAAGCTTAATTAGAGCAGAACTTGCTCTTAACAATATCAGGTATAATGAAGATGCACTTCTAAGCAAACAACCTTGAAGCTTCCAAATTCATCATTTTGTAATGCAAAATCCACAGCACTTGTCTTTTAATAAAATTTCCGTATGGAGGGAAAAAATGCTTTACACAATTAAATGTTAATCTATTAACTAAGATGATTAAGTTTATAGAAACATAAGTGTTTTTAAAAATGCAATAAATAAATTAACAAACACACTATTTGCAGATGGACTGGAAAGTAGGAAGAAAAGTAACTTAATGGAACAAATTTCAGTCTGTACTTTTTTGTAAATTGTTCCCATCAGCCTTATGCTCTTTTCCATATTGCATAATTGGAACAACCTGTAAGATTCTAGAAAATCTACTGATATTGCCAGTTCTTATTGGAAAAACATTTACTGTTTTCATTAATATTCAATGAAAACCTGTTTGGATTGGTCCCTCAGACCTAAATCTCAGTTATGTTGTTCTGATAGCTCTTTGAAAGCCTTTGTTAAAGGCTGGAGACAGATGAGGATTGAGTTCTATGTATTAGGTCATAGCCAAAGAATTGTGAATCAGTTACCTCATACTTGGATTCTGCAGAAGATGGTGTTTTCTGTATCTGCAGCTTGGCCAATATTAGTCAGAAGAACATGGAGAGCAGATGGACAAAAATAGGTGACGATGACAGCATTTCTTTCAACAGTGAAAATGTATTCTTGTGATTTAGATTAATAATGAATTTTTGGGTTTTAAAGCTGATGGCGATGTTCACAAGGGGCTACCACATATCCACGAGGCTAGGCAGTAGCAGTCATGACCTGTTTTCTCTCGTTTGCTTTGTTACTAATCCCTAAAATTATGACAACATCCTGAACTGACCTTGTATCAGCTCATTTGGTGCTAAAAAATGGAACCATTTACCTTGTGCTGGATGAAGAAACATGAGTGGGAACTACAAAGTGAGAACACATAACTATTCAAAAAATAAGAGAATAGAACCAAACAGGAGAAAATTGGAGAACAATGAAACAAAAGAAGAGGAGATGAAAAGAGGCTGGAGAAGGAAAGCAAAAAAGCTGGCTATTGCAAGACAAAGAAAATTTTTTCCATCAAGCCTTAGCAGTAATGGTCCTGCATTTTGGAATCCCCTGAATTCTTGCTCTACATTTTATTGATACTTGTTTTCACTTGATGAATACCTCAGTCCCCAAGTTTAGATGATTTAAGAGAGTAGATCCAAAGCAACCAAGCTATTAACTACCTGTGATATGAAAACAATCGATTTTAATTGGTAATGGTAAAAACAGGTGGCAAGAGTAAAGTTGCAGCACTAAATTAAAATATTCTTTTTTTCTGCCTTGCTAATGTGGGGGTGTGTGCAAGAGAGACAGACTGACATCCATCTGCTTGAACTACAGAGACTAAACATGCAGCATACTAAATGTTCACTACAACCCCTCAAGAACCAGCACTTCTATTTAGCATTATTGTGTGCCATGCAGTTGTGTAAGCTCCAGAAATTCTGACTTAACCCTAGTCAGTTAACGTAAATTATGTTAATGATTACTGTCCACTCTCTGCCAAGAGCAGTACTGATACTGCTACCTTTGCTTCATGTAATCAGTTCTTTCCTTTGTTCGTTTGTTTGTAATAAACCTTAAGGTAAAACTGCATCAGAACACAGCATGTCCCTCCCCTTCCCTTTATATTTTGAGTGATGATTGTTTCTGATGTGAAGGCTCAAGATCTTTAAATTGGATATGCTGTCAATGTGTCCTTTTCCAAGAAAGTGATCACTCTTGTCAAAGATGTGTTTTTGGTGTCTAGGTGAAGCAAAGAAAACTTCAGGGGTTTAAGGTACCATCTCTTGACTTTCCTTTGATTTACATTTTATGATCAACTGCATCTCTCAACAGCAAGTGTGTTGAGTTACTGTTGAGGCATACATTACACTAGGTGCAATGCCTAGAAAACAGCTTTTCTTCTGCTTGTAAGGAAGTAAAGGTAGAGGACTACGGATAACATTCAGGGGCAATAGGATTAAAAGACACATTTTTGTTCCACCTAATACTAGCATAATGGAGGCGGAATGTCTGTCTGGTAACCCAGGTCTCCTGTATGACAGTTTATTTTTGGCTAGGACATAATCAAGCTGTCTTATGTGTGTGGTTGCTTGTCTGTGTCTGTATTGTGCTACTGTGTAATGTCCAACCTGAATTAATACAGCTGGAGCAGATGCTAAACGACTGTATCCAAGTCACTTGTGTCCTATTTTACACTTCACTTCATTATCTGTGTGAGACTGTGTGAACATTTGATATCCATTTTGGAGTCTCACCATATGTCCTCATATTTATAGGCTGTAAATCCATAATCAACTACTCAGTTGATGTTGGTATTGTTTCTCTCAACTGCATACATGAGAGAAAGCATTTGGAAATAACCTTTATGACTAAATGTGCGTACGTGAATGACTACTGAAGAATCTGAAATGTTGTTTCATGTAACATTCTACCAAGGGGGAAAAAAAAGAGAGTAGGAGGCTGACTAAAAATACTGGATACTTTATGTAAACTTCTGGGAGAGTCCTCTATACCCATGAGCTCCATTCACATGATTTGAAACAAAATCTCCAAATATGCGTACAAAACTTGTTTCATTACTGCATAACTTCCTGTAGGAAAAATAATGATTAAAAAATCCTTTCAGTATTGCCTGTCTTTTAAAAGAGAATCCCTTTTGTCTGTTGAAGATCAAAAAGTAAGGGACTATGTTATTTTCTACTATGTGTTCCCTTCCCGTAGGACATTCAAACACCCCATACTTTTCCATTCTTTGTCCTGCAGTTCTTACTTTCTTAAATCAGCTCTTCTTCCCTTCCTGTTCTCCAGTTTCCAAAGTAAAAGGTTTGTTAAAACACTTCATTCAGTTCTCTGTCCCCCTCCTGCCCCATTAAATAGAGGAAATGTCATTTCAGATGATTGGCAATTCTCCATAAAGAATTTTTTTCTTCATCATTAGCAATCTTGTGGTGAAATGGGGCGGCTTACACCTCTCTGAGCAGACTTCTGTAAATAATACTTTTGGCAGCAGTCACAAATACCCTCATTTTCAGTGGTTTTGAGGCTGTAGCTTCCTTTTGCTTTGTACAGTGGTCAGAGCATAGCTTGGTCACTCAAAGTGAGTTTTGTGTTGTAGGAGAGTAGTAAGGCAAAGTATAAGCATGAAGAAATTGCTTTGATTTTTATTCCTCAGTATGTTCCAGAAAATGGGTTTTAATAATGGAAACCCCTCTGAAGTACTGTCAAGATTAATAGAGTGCTGAAAAATGCTATTTATGTAAATAGGGTAGATCATGTTATGCATCAAAGGCCTTCTCTTGAAGGACTACATGATTAATCTTTACTTACAGGAGTAGCTGTGCTGATTCCAATAGGTTATAGTATTGTTGCAGGGCAATATCTAGTTACATATTAACAGGTTATTCGCGACTTTGCTCTTCACATGAATGCTTTCTTCCTCTCTGTCTCTTTAAGAAATTGAATCTTCATTGACTTACAGATGACTGTATTGGATTCATAAAACGGTCTTTCACTTCTCTCTGGGCATATGCTGTATCATGAATTGTCTCCTTAGAGACTGCAGGCCACCTCATTATGGTTACAATAGACAAATTCCTAAGCATGTGGTCTGCTTTTATGGCCTTGACTTGTACATTTTTTTTTTTTACCTCAGAGACTTGCCACTCATGTTGACACAGATTTGTTGTGTGTGATGAAGTGATAAAATCAATGAAGAGGACACATGTGCTTCTCTAGCTTTCAGAAAGACTTTATTATTTATTGTTTGTTGTTGTAACTTAAATCCACTCAACAATTTTCTGCAAAGGTACATTTACTTTTTGGATTTGTTTTATTCTGCCTGCAGCTTAGAAGTTGCTCTTAGTGCATACTGTACGTGTTAGCTTTCCAAAAGTTGCACTGGAAAATTGAGTGAATATAAGTCTATGTGTCTTGGCAAGAAATATACCCAAGGGGAGGGGAAGAAGCATTAAGTAAACCATTTTAGAAAAACAAGCAACCTGAATGCCAGCCATTCCTGTGTTGTTCCTATTATCTTTCTGCCCCCCAAAATACATTGCTATTTAAAGGGAGAAGGAGAGCCAAAAAATACTTTTCTATCCTTCTATTTTAAGACATACCGGTAACCAGAGCTATATGACAAAACTTTCATTATTAATTTTGGCAGTTCAAAAAAAAAAAGAAAGTGAAAACCACCTGTTTACAGTAAAAAGCAAATAAAAAAAATGCAAGGACTGAAGAATGACAGTGTAATTTGTGAGGAAGCTGAAAGTCTACAGCACCTATAGTTCCAGGCACCTGAAAAGAGTACACAGCAGTCAGTTTTGGGAGTCTAAACTTTTCTTTGTGTCAGTACATTCCAGAGTAGTGACAAATTTTGCATTTAATTTGCAGGCTTTGTTCATCTTCTCTCTCTCTCCCTGCTTACTCTTTTTTAGAAGAGGAAGAGAAGAGGCAGGTAAGAGCAAACGACTGGCATCTAGGTAAGGAAAACAAGAACGAAGCATTTTCAGTTAAGCATGAGCTTGTCAATGCAGTAAAAGTAAATTTATGAAAACAATATAGAACAAGATGGATGATAGAAATTATACCACTGGCATAAATGATATGGCCATAGAGAATTTTGCCAACCACTCTTTAATAGAACCAAAGTTCAGTTATATGTGAGAAAATACTTGAAAGGAACTTTTGTAGAAAGCAGATTTTTATTGAACATTACAGAAGTATTTGTAGGATGAGAAATCTTGGATAAGGTATCTTAGACCATGGGTTTTTGTGTTGAAGTGTTCCTTAAGTCATTTCGTCTGGCTGTAGACTCAGCCCTAAGGAACAAGGGAACAAGCTATATTTTGGATGTGTTTATAATCAGCCTAGGTTGTCGAGAGTCTCACTGATTTGGTAAAATAAGAGTAACTATTAGCATTTTTGTGTTATCTGCAAACATTTTTATGGAATAAGGGTATTTTCAGCAGTTGTAGATTGCTGGACTATTTTCAAATGCACCCCTTCTTTAGCTGGAAGAGTGACATTAGACAAATTACCTGTCTTTTTCTTCTCACATATGGCTCAACTTAGTCCATACGACCTGCAGAGTCCGTTCACATGTAATTTGATGGGAGCGCTGAAGAGAAACGGAAAAATCTGATTAAAGTGATTTTTGAGACTGAATCTGCCTGGCAGATCACAGTGTAGATTACTGGCTGGTGTATGTCGAAGGTTTTGTTTGATAAACATATAACTGATTGCACTCAATAAGTTAGTCTGTCAAAATGTAGATTCTCTGGAAGAAATAGGTAAAAGGATGAAAAACAACTGGCTCAAACTTTACATCAGGGAAACAGAAAAAATGAAAAATTTGAGAGACAAGGTGAAAAAAGTCAAACTTGTGGGAAAACTGACCTCTGCCTTGATTGAAGGCATCTGACCACTGGTTTTTAAGATATTGTGAAACAACAGCGTCCTGCTCGACTTCTCTCTGTCCCAGGTCACACATTATATCTTGTTTTTATTATCTTTGATTAACCAGGATTTTTGTACTTGAGGACCTTGCTACTGAGATACAAATATAGACCATTGCAATGCATAATTTTGCCGAGGCCTGAATATGGTGGTGTCTCAGAAGCAGTAGCTGGTACAGCATGCAGAAGTGATGTGGAACATGACTATTTGAGAGAACAGCACAGATTTGTGCTCATTGAGCTGCATTTGTCATCATCTTATTTTTTGGGTTTGGTTGGTAGGTTGTTTTTCTTAATATTTTTTAAATTAATCTTACTCTAAGGGCTCTTCTTTCCTGCCTACTCACCATGTATAATTTATCAGGAATTCTACAGTGAAAAGGTCAAGAATAACAGTCTCATTCAGAAGGATGGATTAGAAATGAGACCCAGGATCTAAATGCTTGATCCAGAAAACAACACACCAACACCAAACCAGCCCACATTGTTCTTTGTCTCTGGTGAGACACTCTGCCACCAGAAGCTCTGCATCCACTGTCACAAATCTCCTTCAAATTTTTGTAAATTTTATGTAAAACAATTGCTACATCAAAAGATTCACATGAGGTACATCTGTATAGAAAGATTATGCAGAGCTTTTCAACTCATTTCATTTAAAAATACTAATTGTGTAAGATTTATGGCAGATTTGGCAGATAAGTTTTGGTGAAGAAAGTGTAGAAATAGGTTAGGGGATAAATAAAGATTCTAATGGACAAAGTAACACTCCTCACCTTGTTTGTTTCTTCATTTGCATCATCTTAGAGAATATGTAGGTCTTTACAGCACCAGGCCTTCAAAACTTACTTTTAACTTACTGTAGATGGCCTTGCTGAATCCAGTGAGACTGTCTGGTAGCATGTGAAGTTAAGCATGTGCATACACCATTTGCGAAGTCATGACATATTTTTAAATTAGTGACTGGAATACAGAGGCTGTAGTTCTTGATGGGTGACCACCTGTGCTGCACTCCAGAAAGAGGAGAAGTTATTGTCTATGAATTTCTAATAAGTTCCAAGAATAGAAATCCTGAGGTGCTCAAACCAGACCCACTATGAATTTCAGGGCTTGCAAAATCATGCAAAACCTTTCTTAAGCAAGTCACCCCCCACTCCCCCCTGCAAACTGTGTGAAATATTTGAAAAAGAGTATGTGCATGCTGTTTAGTATGCTCTTAGTCCTTAAGAGGGATGTGATTATTCTCAACTGATGCACTTAAGTATCTACAGAATTATAAAATATGATACAAACATCTTGTTTTATGTTTGTCAAGCACAGTAAGGATTTGGAAAAAAAAAAAAAAAAGCAAACAAAACCCAAACCTGAGGACTAAAAATTGTACTAACCCTATTCTCAGCTTTGAGTGAGTCGGCTCTTCAGTGTTTCACAGTATTATCCAATGCTTTTAGAATGATTTACTTATCAATGTATTTTGAAACAAGGTTTTGGGTTTTTTTCCCCATTGTCTCTAGCAACAGTTTTATTGAATACTCATGTTTACTTACTGAAGTGCATTTCACTTGGAATGGAAATGCAAAACATTAGTGCAGGCTTTGTGAAATTTGCCACTTCTCTGATATGTGAAAAGTACTTGAGATAAGGACATCGTTTCAATAGTACTGGGGGAGGGGGGGGAACCCATAAGCTCTTCAAACAAATATAGACTGTTTATTTGTCAGTGTTGTCTATATTTAACAGGCACACTGATTTTGTATGCTTTTTTTTCAGAGTTTAATTGTACTGATTTCTTCAAAGATAATATCTTTTTCCTAGCTGTACTAAAACAAGGGGTTTTTTTTGCTCTGCTGCTTTTGTTTGTCAGTAACAAGAATGAAAAACTGATATATCAAGGGACCTAAGCTATGAAGGGCTGTGCAAAACTAGAACAGGTGCAAAATTTCAGGTTTTTACTTCACCAAAACATTATTTGGCTGAATCACTTTGTGTTTCCTCAGTTGACAGTTTGATACAATCGTGGTCTGAATTTTCGATATTTTCATTGTATAAATTAGCGAGGTCCTAAATCTCTAGATTTTGTTTGAATAGTAAGTGGAAATGGCATTTATATTCTACAAAGCATTAAAACTGCTTACAGATTACTTACACCAATGGCTTGTAACCTTTTTGATTTGTGAATCCCTAAGTACTTTTCAGTGGAGGCATGTGCCTCTGTGCAGCAAAGGTTAACTTACTGCAGTAGGCTTCCTTTTCATAGCAAGGTTGTGTGAACCCAAAGAGTCGGCAGACCACATGTTCAAAATTATTGATCTACATTATTTATATATGACTTCTTCACTGCTGAAGTGTTCCTGCTTTTGAGATGACTCAGTAACACTATGAAATAGTTTTCAGGAAGGAACTGGCAAAAAGAAAATGCAACCCTTGAAAGGGGAGTTTTAGATCAATAAAACGTTTCCACAATTCAGGAATTAGACCTTCTTCTTGCCAGTAATGACATGATCTCCAAAAATTAAGAATGGAGGTCCATTTTATACATGGTACGCTACTGTAGTTTGTTGCCATCATGGAATCACTGCAGCTGGACAAATGGATTCAGTTTGTTTGGTGGCTGCCAATCACAGGATTCCTTGTGCACTAAACTGTTTTAAAGATATTTAGATTACATCTTACTGTTGACCAAAAAGGTCATCCCAGACATAGATAATGCAATCCTAAGCACAAATACAGGCGGGGTGGAGAATGGATCGAGAGCAGCCCTGAGGAGAGGGACTTGGGGGTGTTAGTGAATGAGAAGCTCGACATGAGCCAGCGTTTGCAGCCCAGAAGGCCAACCGTATCCTGGGCTGCATCAAGAGAGGCGTGGCCAGCAGGTTGGGGGAGGTGATTCTTCCCCTCTACTCCGTTCTCATGAGAGACCCCACCTGGAGCACTGTGTCCAGCTCTGTGTCCCCCAGCCTAAGAAGGACATGGATGTGTTGAAGCGGGTCCAGAGGAGGGCCACGAAGGTGATCAGAGGGTTAGAGCACCTCTGCTATGAGGACAGGCTGAGAGTTGGGGTTGTTCAGCCTGGAGAAGGCTCCAGGGAGACCTTATAGCAGCCTTCCAGTATCTGAAAGGAGCCTACAAGAAAGCCGGAGAGGGACTTTTTACAAGGGCATGTAGTGATAGGAGGAGGGGTAATGGCTTCAAACTGGAAGAAGGTAGATTTAGAATAGATATTAGGAAGAAATTCTTTACTCTGAGGGTGGTGAGGTACTGGAACAGGTTGCCCAGAGAAGTTGTGGAGGCCCCATCCCTGGAAGTATTCAAGGCCAGGTTGGATGAGGCTTTGAGCAACCTGGTCTAGTGGGAGGTGTCCTTGCTCATAGCAAGGGGGTTGGAACTAGGTGATCTTTAAGGTCCCTTCCAACCTAAACCGTTCTATGATTCTATGATCACACACACTTCTACCTTGGGCCTTCATTGAATTCTAACACAATAAATTATGGGCCTGATCTTGAGATAAACAAAGCAGCTCCTTGCCCTTTAAACTGAAGGTGTAGGGTTCTGGGTATAAGATCCATTCCATCATTGTGCTCAACACCACACAAGTTGAAATTCAACAACAGCATAACACAGTTGCAGGTTCTGTAGGCCAGCTTTTAAAATGTTTCTTATTTTCTCAGGATTTCTACTAGGCACCAGGCTGACTTCATGTTTTAGAAGTTACCAGTTGTGGTAAGAGTGGTAATATTTGAAGTATGAGATGCTCCTTATAATGGTGAGGATTTAGAACTGAAGGTGTGTTGGGTAAAGGCAGGTACAGAATCTGGTGCAATTGTGTGCTGCTGGAGAGGTACTTGCACCTCCCAGGGTGAGTTGGCTTCACTGGTGAGCAGTTATACAGCAGGCAGGTGACTTGGAGTCTTTGAGGATTTCATCATTACTTCAGTAGTCAAATAAATAAAATATTTTTAAACATGTCAACGTGACTATCAAATATTAGGATGTAAAATGAATACTTTTTTTCCCCTCCAATATTCATGTGAGCAAGCAGCTAATTCTCTTGTGTTTCTAAGATTACATTCAGTAATGTCAGAGATGCTGAGTTTCACACAGTAGTGAAGCTGTTGTTTTTCTCAAGAGTACGTTCTCGAGAGTACATCACTTCTTGAGCTATTCTTATGCTCTGAGCTTCCTAGTGTACCATGCTGTGACATGACATTCTTTTAAATGTTAGGAAAACCTTTTTTTTTTTGTTTCATTTGTTATTTGATCACTTTCCATCAGCTGGTTTTTACTGGGTTCAGAAGATGATAAAAATGACAAGTTTTGAGGCTTAATGGCTCTTTATGGAGGAAGTAGGAATAAGTAAAATGCTTATTTCTTACGTATCTTAAACTATTATTTATACTAACACACATGAAGTAATTTGTCCCAGAAAAGACCAGATGATTTGTTTATAATTACAGCATAATTCTGGAAATTGCTTTTTAATATGTTAAACTTCTAGATTTTGTTAATATATCATATAAGCTTTTCTGGGGGTCTTGTTGCATAAGCTGCCTATCTGTAGGCCACACTCCCTAACAGAGAGCCTATATAAGCAGTTGCTCTGAAGTGCTGATTCTGTTATTTGATTTGGGATTAAACAGTCTGTTGCAAGCCATCTGTTTCCCTATGCATGTGTCCTTGAGAGGTTAGATTTCCACAGATATTGCCCCATAACTTTAGCCAGTGTTTGAAAGATCAGAATTAGCTGAGACATATGCCACTGAAATTATCTGTCTTATCCTAGAGGACTGGCTGGTTTTTGACATCAGTGCCCATGTTGGAGAAAAGTTTACTCTCTCATTGCTGCTGATTGAGAACCCTGCTGCTTTTGGCCAAATGCCGTGAGACTCAGGAGCACATCCTTTGAGGGCATTTGAACAGTTGATGCTTGGTAAGTGCATGAAAAGCTCCATCAGCTTTTTAAGCCGCAGCTCTCCTCAAGAACTGATCTCTCCAACTGATACTGTATGATTCGGGACAAACTCAAACTGCTGCTATTGCCCAAGCAGCTTATCACTGTGACAATTAGGGTCAGACGATACATTTTGGTGTAGGTCCAGGGTTCTGAGACTCTTTGGAGACTTAATGAAATCTTACACAATTGTACCTTGCTCTTATGTGCAATGTTTTGTGGTTTTTTATTTGTTTGTTGTAGTTGGTTTGGTTGTTTTTTTGGTTTGGTTGTTTTTTTTCTGCGTACCTGTTCATGCATCAGCACATGGGCACTGGATGTACGTGCAATGCACGTGTTACTACTAAAGGATGAATGCAGTGTTAGTGATCTAGCTCTGTCAGTTTGGTTTAGGTGTTGAAAGGAGCTCAGGCTGGAGAGTGGGTGCTTGAAGGCGCTGTGGAAGCCAGTGTGTGTGATAAGCTGCCTCTCAGTACTGTGTTTTCACAGGTGTAATTAGTGCGACCACTTAAGCTTGGGATCCTCAGGATATAATTGTGTCACAAGCCATACAGGGCCTCGCAGGTCTATACCAGCCCTCTAAAAGCTATCTAGAAAACCACCCAGTAAATACCACTTCTGGATCATAAGTCCTCTTTGTTTTAGCTCAGGACCGGGAATAAATTCTACTTTGGGATTCTACAGGCATAACGATTTCAGGGCTGGTTTCATACCATAGTATGTAACTTTATGCTACACCCTGCGCTACAAACTGATTATCCGTTAAACGTGTCAGAGTTCAATGACGTTTTTCAGCCAACAGGATAGACAGTCTTGTGCAGCATTATTTGTTTTCACTTTTTTTCAACTCTTGAATGTATTAATTTCAAGTCTTGCTTAAGATCCTAATTTCTGACAGTTCTGGAAGATATGGGTTCACAATAGGGTATTGTTGAACTGATAAGTCCTATTGAACTTTATGTCACTTTTTTTGTGGGAATTTTTTGTTCTTTATTGTTAAAGACCGGTTTTGAAATGTTTTTGCTTTTACTTAACAATCTGACTACAGAAATACTGATGTTTCTATACTTCTGGGTGGAAATTTGCTAGCTTAGACGTTACACAGAGCAAAGCTGCATTTGTGCACACAAACCAGATGACTGGTCAAGTTAACGTTTGCAAATTGCCCTGTTTATTCACACAAATGCAGTTTTTATGTGTGCAAAACTGATGTGCTTGCAACTTTTGTGGGTTGTATTAAGGGAAGCTTGCTATAAATGTATCCCCTAAAATTTAGTTTTTGATTAAAAATACTTACTAGGCAATCCTCCTGATAGAGTTTCCCAATTTACATTTCCAGGTGAAAAGGAGGCTTTAAAACCTTTAAAAGCAGCCATGGAAACAGAGGCTGCACAGAGCTAGGCGGTGACATAGGGCATCACATCTAAGAGGCACATTTAAGGGGGAGCTTGTCAAGAGCAGAAAATGATGCTTGCTCTCTCTTACTGTAGAAATAGTACTGGACTGATGATGTGATCCATTACTAGAAATATTAGGATGCAAGAAAAACGAGGAATTTTCATGAAAAAAAGAGAAATCGTCTACCTTTTTTGCCTCCCGTCTTCCTCCTCTCAGAAAAGGGTTTTAGGAAGAATTGAGCAACTCCTTTCTGTAAGCAATAATTTCATCTCCAAATAATCAATGAAAGAGTATTTGAAGTGTTATTTAAAATGATATTTCTCTTGGATTTCTATAATGTGCAACACATCACACAAAAGTAGTAGTCTACATTTTGAAAGATGTAGTCCCGGGCCTTAATAATTCCTGCATTCAGAATACCTGCGTGTGCATGTGCCTGTCTACAGTTATTTAGATGTGATTCAGTCAAACCAACTGAAAATTTTGAATTGTTGACTTTCACAAGGTGTTCGCCTTTGATTACATCTAGTAAGGCTCAGTTTAAAAAATCTAGTTTCTCTAAAAATCTGAATTTGGTATCCATATATATTGCTAATCCTTTACAGTGTAGTACCTTAACTGCTTTATGGGGAATAGAGATGGGTATGAACTTTTCCTTTTTTTTGAGGGATGCGCAATTTTTCCACTTTTGCAGAAGTCCAGTGCAAGTATTACTTCTGAGCTACATGTAGCCAGCTTTCCTGTTGGTTTATGTTACAAGAAAGTATTCTATTAGTAGTCCAGTTTTTCCCTCAGGCTCTTTAGGATCTTGAATGCAGTCCAATGCTATTCCCTTCATACATAACTACATCGGTGTTAAAATGTAAATAATTTGAAGCTTTTTAGTTAATAAATATCTCTAACAGTAGTTTACATGAGCCAGCCACATTGTATAGTATACATTCTTAAAGAAATAGTGAAATTTAATTTGGGAAAGGAAGTTCTTCAGGTTTTCCTAAATATTCAAGATTTAGGCAGAGACTGGGAACAAAAAAGACTGTTTTTCTCCATCTTCAAAATTACCATAGTACTGTATAGTAACAAAGGACTTGTTCTAAATCAGTCTGCTGTTGCCTTCTGCCTGTAAGAGCATGAGTGAACCTGATGTAATGGTGACAGCTTTATTCTGCTTTCCTGAAGGCATGTTTCCAATTGAATGCTAAAATGTATATATTCTGCATTCTTGAGGTATTGTACTCCAAGGATTTGGATGCTCATCTTGTAAGTGAGGAAAACAGCTTGACAATTCAAAGAAACAGGAGAGGACTTGGTACAGACAGATCTTGTGGCTTATCTTGTGTTATTGCTGACGGGGAATATCAAAAGCCTTTTTTTCCCCAATATTTGAGTTTATTTAAGGCTTAATTTAGAGAAGCTTGATTAATCTAGAGGAAAGGATACATTCCCAAGCAAACCCAGGACTTTAAAGAAGAAACTTACAATGTTAAAAAAGAAGTCCTTTAAAGAAATCATTTCATCTGTGCTGTGCTCCAACAGAAAAATGATTCTACTCATCTTGTCTATCCTCATGATTCTTTTCCTGTCATCCTGGATTTAGTGGAATAAACTGTTTCACCTCTCATGCCTTTGAGCTCATTCTAATTTAGTTGAACCTGATTTCTAAGATTTCAGCACATTCAGGCTTGAATTTTCTCTTACCGATATCTTTTTTTTTTTTTTCCGCTACCTAGCTTTTTCTACAGCAATTTCTTCTAATTTGTGGAAGTAAGAAAAATGAAAAAAAGATGATGTTCAGCTAAATGCTAGATAGACATAGATTCTATAGGGGAAATTTATATCTGTACAGCAAGTCTGCATGAAGTCTTTTCTGTACTTATGCCTGACTTGATGGACCAGAATGGGAGAGAAAGCTTTTACTAGATCCTTGTGTAAGAGTTAATATCCTTCTTAAACAATATGCAGGCTGCTGGGGGATGTTGTCCTTTAAAATCTACGTGTGTATTAAATAATATTAAAATTATGATTTACCAATACCAAACTGGTAATCAGCTTTAAGTAGGAGAATATAAACTCAGTTCAGGCTCTTTTTTCTTTGAGTTTCTTTGGAAGACTGGATATAACAGTAATTAAAATAACTAAGTCTTATATAGATCTTTTGCTCTTTTTAGTATTCCATTTTTTATTGTATCTTGTTATAGCACTGATAAAAATATTCCTAGCCAAGTTTGCTGCTAGCATCCATTTACAATAATGTAGAGCACTTGCTTCCTCTCCATTTTCTGGAGATATTTTCATCAATAACTCTTTCAAGTTTAGTCTTAATATCTTTTGTGTGTTCTCATCTCTGCATTTGATTTATTGAGTGAATGGAAGGAAACGTGACTCACCATTCTATCCTTTTGCACCTTGCTTGTTTCAGTCAGTAGGAAGAGTAGAAATGTTTCTAAATTCCCTTCTTTATTCTTAAAGAGGTCGCTGCATTGTTCCACTCATGAAATTATTGCAAAGAATATTAAGTGACTACCTTCAAAATTAAGCACAATTAAGGATATGTCAAACAAATTCTAAGAAGAACCAAAAAGATTTTCTCTGAAAAAGTTGTCAACCTTGAATTTAACGTGCAATTAATTCCAAGGAAAAAAAAGCAAAATAAATTCTAAGAAAGTAGCAAAAAAAGCAGCCTGAGACATTTGAAATGTTTTGAGGAGGAGAATGGGTTGTTTAGTACCAACAAGTGATTGTTGCTACTGTTTCCGCAGTTTTAGTAACCGGTCAGAAACATTTTCCTTACTTTTGTTGTATGCTCTCTTCTAGTGATGCTTATGGCTTAGAACTATTTCTCCAACTCCTGCTCACCTTCCCTAAAGGTGGTTACGTCAGATGAACATTTGTCATACTTTTTTTCCGCTGTGTGCGTATGTGTTTTAGTTTCATCAGTCTTCATGGCCCCATGCCTCTTGGCATGTAGCACAAGCACTATTGGATGACTCAATGTTTTAACTGTCAGTCACTGTGAACTGCTCTATGAAATAGGCTTACCAGCTCATAAACTGAAAGCAATCCTATTTACTGCCATTTCTAGATTCATAGTTTGCTTGCAGTTTGTTACTGTTCTAGCAAAGCTTAAGACCAGGCACTATGGTACGGTTTTTCTTGATCTTCCTTGGGTAGAGTTAGCCTTGTATGAATGCTTGTAGTGTTTCATCCGATATAACGGGATTAGACCTGAGGGTGGCTATATCAGAGCTCCTGACTAGTATCTGCACTATATTGTGCACGGACAGGTCCAATATATTTTTTGACTTCTGGATTAATAGATTTACAGGCGTTATAATTATTCATGCCATGGCAAATTCTGAAGGAAAACCCCCTAGTTTGCTACAAAAATAAAATAAATATTATGATTTGTTAATTTTGTTCTTTCAGTTGTCTGTTTTACTTATAGGTTGCTGTCTCTGTCAGCATTTTTATTCTGTTTGTGCTTTGCAGTTTGCTGAAGGTAGATGTATATTCTGAAAATAAACTTGAATCTATTAAAGTGGCTAACATACAGTGATGTCTCTGTTTTGTAAATTGAGTTCAGGCATAGGCTATCTATCTGTTTGGCAGCAGTGGAGGTGCCTTTTTGCTTGAATTTTACTGTTTAAGCTTTTAGAGTTGCTTTCGAAGGTGGAAGAGGGGTCAGGGTAGCATCAGATTCACACATTACTGTCTTTACTGAATTTATATGAATGACCTCCTTTGAAGATTGAAGAATGTGCCATGAGTATGCATAAAGCCTCTCAGACTTTGAGGAGTGTGATCTTTTGTCTTTTGTGTGTGATCTTCTAGTTGGCTATTGATATGTTTTGCTATTCAGGGATGATGATTTTAGATACATTTGATTAAAGAAAGAAATTAAAATTCAGTCACCTCCACTTAGTGTCGGTGCACCT
The DNA here is from genome assembly GCA_008921705.1 of Burhinus oedicnemus. Lineage (NCBI taxonomy): Eukaryota > Metazoa > Chordata > Aves > Charadriiformes > Burhinidae > Burhinus > Burhinus oedicnemus. Next base: position 7,042,999 of record VFFE01007669.1, read on the forward strand.
GTGCCGAAGACTCTCTAATGTTGCTTAAATTACTGTGAGGTTAACTTCGTAGTTTTGTTTTATTGTGTTTTGGCCATGTCACCTAGCTCTGGAACTGGGCCAACCTATGCTGATTACTGCCTCTTTCTAATCTGTCTAGATTGCATCCCTCAGCAGGGAGTGTGGACGCTCATTCAGAAAAGATTATCCAATAGGCACCAGCATAATTAATATATATTTTCTGCTTTTCCCTAAGAATTGTAATACATAAAGGACAATCAGCTTACTCATGAAATTGCGGACACCAAGGGGGACTTAATGCAAAAACAAGTATATGACATTATCTCTTTCTCATTCTGCATATCACAGCTAAAGCTACGAGAAACTAAATGCTGCACTTATGGCCTAATCCAAACACTAAAGTCAGTGGTAGGTTTTCTGATCCTTAGTTAGTACGTTCAGAGCAATGAAAACAAAAAAAGACTGTAGTTCTCCATTTTCTCCTTACTGGAAATCAATGGTCGGTATGTGAGTAGGAAATAAAGTTAGGGCACAAAGGGCAAGTGCATTTTTTTCTTTACTTAATTATCCTGTTGCCTTTATTTCTAATGAAGCTTTTTTCCCCCCATATAACTAAAGCAAAACATCTAACATATAGCCTTTTCTGCAATTGGAGCAGTGGTAGCATTCTTCCAGATGAGTAACTGGCATATAGGAGTGATTTTATTTATTTATTATAAATACTAATTAGCTTTTTTTTTTGAAAGATGTCTCACAAATCTTTCTATCTCAAAGCATTTGACCATACTACTAATACCCTCTACAAGTGCTTCGTGATTTCTTTCAATTCTCTGTTTAACCTATCCAAATTTGAATAAACAATTCACATATAAAACTATTACTAAAAGGTATAGACTGTACATAAAACCCACTTTCTCACCCTGTGCCATGACAATTTATAATAATGGAACACTTGTGATACTTTATTTTTCTATCAAAAATGAAATACGTTACTCCCCAGGCAAGTCAAATTTTGAGAAGTGGAAGTGATTATTGAATTCTCTCTCTCAGATAGAAAGCTGGGTGGAAATGGAGAGCTCCTGTTGACTCAAATATGAAATGAACCAAAATTTTCCATTTAGCTGGCTGGGAAAGACTCTGAATTTGTAAATCCTGTTAACAGTAACAAGAGTGGTGTCATTTTAAAGTTATGCAAACAGCTGGTTTTGTGCTTCCTGATACTGTTGTAACCGGGGTGGGGGTGAGGAGCGGAAATACATACACATATATATATATATATATACACACACACACATATATATATATATATAGTGCTGATCTTGGCAGCGGGGAAAAATATGAAAGAGAGAATTGACAAAAGACATTTCTCTGGGGGGTGTTTTATGTCTCTTCATTCCTCCTTTTTGGGCTCCCAAAGTCCTTGGTTGGCTTCTCCATTCAGCTGGGGAGCTCTGAGATGGAATTACCTCCTTGGCTGTAGTGCTCTACCAGCCAGCAGCTGCCTGACCTGAGACAGTTTTCTTGTATCATGAGGGAAGGAATCTTTGCATCAGGCCTGTGAATCTGTGAGTCTCAAATTTATTTTTTTATTTTTCTGCCAATGAAAGCATAGATAATTCTCGCCATTTTTGTTTTATTAAAAAATAATGCAGAATGAAAATAGAATAAGTAGCAAAGATACCAGAAAATAAGGGGCATTTCTTTCATTACTTTGTAAATTTCAGGGTTCTTAAGAAATACTTGTTCAATTTTTTTGCCTATAAGCAAACATGAACATCATGAGGCAGCTCTGATGCACAGCTGGCAGCTTGCAAAACATATACAATATGGGCAGTAAGATAAGGTGCAGGCTCATTAACTTAAGAAACTAATATTAGATGTCTGGAATTTAAGTAGAAAAGCACAGCAATTACTTTATTTGAACCTATGAAATATACACAAACATATGCATATATGATATACAATTTATTTATGTATATCTATATGCATATGTGTGAATATGAAAATATATTAAGCACTCAATTTTTATAAGCTCTTGCTTTGCCTGTACTGAAAATCAGTATTTGATGTTTTCTTTACTTGCATCTTTTTTTGCTTTTACATTGAAATTAATTCTTTTTGTCTTGAGGGATAAAGATAGGACTTTTTTCCTTGGTGCAGTTCCAATAGAAGATAACTTGATGCTTATAACAGCTTGTCAGTCTGAGAACTGTTAAAATAAGGCTGAAAGAAAGAAAAGCTCCATTTACTGTGGAAACCCCTAGTGGGATGAAAACTATAGTTCGTTTCTTTGGATAACAAAAGACGCTTCCATGTCCTCCTCACTAGCAACTTTTTTTTTTTTTTTTTGACACAAAAGGCAGAATGAGGGGGCAAGCAATACCCTTAATTATAACCTCCTTTTCCTGAGAATTTTATCCTACTTTGCTTGCTCTGGCTTAGCGGGACATCCTGCTCTATTTTACTTGAGTAATAAGAAATATGATTAGGGAGCATGAGTAAAGGGTTAATTTTTCCCCTTTGGAGGCTGTGCGCAGTGCTTGAGGAAGGACAGCAATATGCAATGCAACTTTGACCTTCTCATTGTTCTATAATGTCATTGGCTGGTTACTCCTGCATGCTTTCACAGCCTCAGCAACTTGTACTGTGGCAAGGAGGGGTCATCTGTGACCAGCCAAAACATGGAATATGTTAAAGGATAAAAAAAAAAAGAAAAAATTACAGGTTATTCTAGGCCTCAAAATTGAGGCATTGTTCTTGTACAAGGACAAGAAAAGGATGTGGCATTCACCTGTTTTCACAAGTTTGTGCTGGGAGGAGGAGCAAAATTAACATGGAGTTTACTGTGTTAGGTGTTAGGAGTGAATCTTGCTTTACAAAAATATAAGTACTTTATATATACACACGCGTATGTGTATTGTTATCATTGTTGAAGATGTGTATTTTGTCATCACCTTTAGTGTTATAAAATGAAGTTAACATCTTGAGCCTACTGAAATAATTGTCATATTTCCTAGAAAAAAAAAAAAAGCGTGGTCTGTTTTGCCTCTTTTAACAATCTTTATATCATTAAGTTCTTCAATGTTCTTGCTGCTACTGCTCCTTTTTTGTTCTCTTTTAATGTTGGTGTCATTGTCATGAAGGGATAGGATAAAACATACACTAAGATCAAGGTTAGGGGGTGGAGAATTTTGTTCTGACACTTCTGTTCTGAGGACTGAGGAATGATCAGGAAGGGTTTTTCTTAATCTTTTAAAAAAGGGCATTATGCGCCAGGGGATGGGTGAGTGGGAAGCCCAAAATACAGCAGTGGAAATGAAAGCAGCCCTACAACTTCACTTTAATAATCTGAGCTTGTACAGATATGGGTTTGCCATCAGATATATATGCACAAGTTATGCATTATCTTCAATGGCAGAATCTGCAAACATAGAATTGCTGTAAATTAATCTTTGTGGAGTGGGAGTTAGAAGAAAATGGTCGGTGGTTAAGAAAAACCTTAAATTAAACGGTAGCTTTGTCCTGGTCTGATACTGAAGGACTACTTTTTATTTCTGAAATGCGAGTTTTACAGTCATCGGTCTGCTTTATGTATAGTTTATTCTACAATGCCAGTCAGAGGGGTGCTATCCTGAGCCACTTAGCAGTGACTGAATAGGAGTCTCTAGTGGTAAAGATATGAGATAAAGCCCCAAGTTCTGCAGTTGGTGGCTGTAACAAATGTAAATGACATAAACCACAAAGGAAGAAGTTGGCATAGCACCTAGTGTACCAGAATGGATCAGTTACCTGTTCTTCAGTGAAGTAACACTTCCATGCTACATTCTTATGAATAATAGCATTCTTTTCCTTTACAAAGTTTACTTAGGTGCTTGATCACAATACGAGGCTCCTCATAAACCCACTAGCATAGTATCAACTATAGGGGGAAAAAAAGAAGTAATCCGTTGGAAGACAACTTTCAGCTGGGTCAAAGTTGAGGAAAGCAGTAATGCGGACTGCATTGGTTGTCTTGTCCCAGTTTTCCACTCTCAAAATCAAATTATTTTGTATTGGTATGAAGATATCACAGGGATTTACTGATGTATTTTGGGTACATGTACTTGTTTATACCTGTCTGATACACTTCACACATACAAGAGTCAACTAATCCCATCTCTTTGCCAGTGTGAATTTCTGCAGTTTGCTTGATTCAAATTTAAATGTATGAAAAGAGAAATCGTCAGTCATTCTCTGAAAAATATACCCACAAATTATTATTTTTGGGAAGCGACGTATTGATGACGTGTAATTTTGCAGGAATCCTTCTTATAGCAAGTTGCTAATGACGTATTGTTTGACACATGTTCTGGTTTTTTGGTTTATTTGAAGCACTTAGTAGTATGATGCACTGAAATAATACATGCAAAATTTTACATAGTTAGAGCTCCACCCTAACATTCTCCCAGAAATCAGTGATTCCATAAGCATCATCTTAAAAAGTGCTTTACTGCTGACTCTGCAGACCCAAAAAGCAACAGCTTTGGAGATAGAGCATGGGTGTTCTCTCTGCTAGTCCTTACTATCTCAATTTGTGAGTTTTATTCTATTTTCGTAAGAGTGAAGGTATTTCCTATTAAGTCAAAGGTGTTGTAGAATTATGGTCAATGTTGTTTATTTTTGTGCTAATAGTAATTTAAAACAAACTTGTTTCTCTCAGCCTGGCAGTGTGATGGCACTTTACTTACGAGAAAGATTGAAGACATGGTTCGCTCTATATGAAGGCCTTAAACTAATACCTGTTATGCATTCAGTCAAAATTCAGTTCAGAATAAAAAGTGTGTATTTGTAGTCGAAAAAGCAGTATTGAATTTAATAGGCTAACTAAAGTTATGGTAAGTGACTGTGCTTTCCTGTTTGATTGTGAAATTAGGCAATGTGAGATTCAAGAGTAGTGACAAAAATCTGACCATATACAAAATTTTCTGGTGAAGAAACTTATCTGAAAAGTTCTGTCATGCAGCCAATTCAGTCGGTTAGTGGTAGTACCCAAAAAGAAAACTAGGACTGTCAGTAGCTGCTGTATGGTGACCTCTATCATGCAGAATTGCAATATCCCACAATATCATCCAGGAAAGCTGTGCCATGTTCTTCAAAATTTTTGACAGTTTTGGAAGATAGAGTCATTGAGGTACTGTGTTAAATACAGTCAAGAGGGCAGCTTTCTCTCACGGGATAATCTGCCTTGCATGCAATTTATCTCAGCCACACTAACTCACTGAATTAAAAATTAGTCCGAAATTATCGTGAATTTGTACCTGCTGTACCAGATGTCTGTATAGTGTCCGCATTTGTTTTATTTGAGAGAGTTTGAATTATGTGTGCCCAGAAAAAAAATATGTCTTTGAAACATTTAACCTTGGATTTTATGCACTTATTACCCATTTGGTTTGTGGTGTTGTACTTTTGAATGTCAAAATTAATTAGTCACAAATTATACAAGTTCTCCTAACATCTACAGATGCCAGACTTTGAAATATGAGCTTCAAAAAATTTGCAATTATTTTGGTTATTAACGCCAGCCAATTGTTGTTAAGATACACTTGTATGCTGTAATTTTAAAACCAACTAATGCATGAACAATTTGTTCATTTATCGGAAGTGCATCTACAAATGTGTTTGTGCAAGAAGACACCTGAAATTTGGGCCTATGGAATGTGAAAGATTTTTGTTTGCCTTGCTTGCCAATTAGCAGTAATAGGTTTTTATCTGAAAATTTGGAAGAGAGTTAAGGTAGAATGGGAAAAAGGGTAGGAAAAGTGACTCCTGAATAATGCAATATATGTGAAAAACACAGTGAAAATTTTGCATTATAGGCAAAGTCTGTTAATCCCAGAAACATGCAGGCATTAACTTCCATCCATTCAATGGTGGCTCTTGTTTGCTGGAGAAGCACATGCTAGAAATCATTGCAAGTTCCCTAAAGTTGCTATGAACAGCCTCCAAGCATGCACACAATATAAGTGCTGTGGTATGTGTTCCAGATGACCAAGTACAGATTTTAATACAAAGTAAATACCACTGTGCTTGGGGCATCATATATTCCTATGTGAATTTCTTTTTCTGTCATCCAATCATGGTTTCTGTTGGATGATGTGTCAGAATTGCAGACAGTGTTATTACAATCAGAGATACAAATGCTTATAAATGTAACTTTAAATTTTTTTTGTACATTTTGCTGGTGTATGGTCTGTAACTGTATTTTGGTTCTGCCCTATTACTTATAATTGCATAAACTGTGAAAAGTTTTAGCTGGTGATTGCTGAAGTTCACAGTCGCAATATTTTTATTCTTGGTGAGGAAGAGGGGGGAAAAACGAAGGAATTTTCATGTCTCTCAGATCTATTGGCCTGTTCTCCAAATGGCAGGTTCCTGACTGATCAACTGTACCACCTGCTACTAAAGCTCAGTAATATTAGTCTGTGCAATGGTTTCATTCTCATCTCACACCTCAGAGATCTTGAGCTCAACCCCAGGCATCCCCTGTGTGTTTAAATCAGCTTAACGGCTCATACAGTGTGCTGATTTCCTTGTAGGCCTCTGTTTTCTCAAAAAGTGATCACCTTTTGCCAATGCCCTCAGGATTAAACAGGGCAGTCCGGTTTTCCTTTTCTGCATTGGCTATACCTTTGTAGTCAATAAAAGACTAACTAGAAAAGAATCAGCTGATGAGAGAATCAATCTTCTGGAAGCCTCCCCACAGTTTTCTCATCATTTTTGTGCCGTCTGTCATCTCAGATTGTAAAATGGAAACCAAAACTCAGTATGTGGGAAGACTTTTAGTGCTCCTTGTTAACAAAAACAGTAAGACCAGAGGTTTTGATCTTATGAGTGTATAGGTAAACAGTAAGCTGTAAGTGTGCACTCTTGAAGTAGCTTTTCCATGTTTCTAATGGAGGTCTGCAAAAAATTATCAAAGAAGTATCACAAAGGTCTCATAACATACTGTAGTGTGGATATCCATTCTGAGTAGGTCAGGTTAAATCTGAAGTTCTTCTATATAACAATACAGGGGTATCTTACAGAACAGCTGTACCATTTACCATGGTATAAAAGCCATATAAATAGAAAAGGACTGTAAAGTGTAAGTGAAGTTTTTTTTCCTTTAGCTACTTGCTAAGCTAAAGCAGTGGTCTGTCTTGATAACTAGTATTACACAACAAAATTTAAGTTTTTTGAATAATAGCCTACTTCAAGATGGTTTATAATGACAGATGGACCAACTTAAAAAAGAATTGAAGGCTCATCATAATCATAATTCTTTACAGTTCTACTTTTTTCATTCAAATGTATTGCAGTAATTTACAAATATTAATTCAGTGTTATAATCACCCACCCACGAAACAGGTCAGCATCCTAGCTTTACAGAAGTTCAAAGCAGAGTACCGAAAGGTTAAGAGCTGTGAGGAATTAAGGGGTCTGTTGGTATGCACCATAAGGCTCATGCTGGGGACTCTATTTTTTCCGCATCATACTTTAAACTTCATTTGAAATCTGATTTGCTTCCCTGGACTCAAAATCCACGGATGAGCAGCAGAATGTGCAGTGGGGTTATGTTAGTGACTGGTTGACAGTCATGCAGAAGCACTGAGAGGCAGAAGTGTTTAGCTGGCATCACATAAAGTAGGACAGGTGATTGCACCACCATCTTCAGCAAGCAATGTCCTCTTTCTCTGTCTGCAGGTGCTCTGGGCATTGACATAATGTTCCCTATAGAAGGGAAGCTCTCAAACTTTGCATATTCTGCAAAAAAAAAAAAAGGCAGCAAATATCACTTTTTTATGGTGAAGGCCTATGCCAGACCTTGGCCACTCTCTCTCATTTGCTTGGCAATTGGACAGTGTATCTGATGTTGATGAAAAGATTTAAATATATTACCTGTGGTTCCATTTTTACTGGCAGTGTAAAAAATAAAATACAGATCTCTATCCAATAAAGATGGCAAATTGCAAGAATTGAGACACCCCCTTCTTGCAGCTTTTAGTTAGCTAAATCACAACTAGTAGTTAGGAAACTACTAAGAACAGGAGTATCAAATACAGTTTGTCACCAGCTGTACGTGTTGCTATGCTTTTATATAAAAACCACAAAGGTGAAGAAATGGGCCTTTCTCTTGGGAAAGAGGATGACACGGCTTGTAATAGTTTGTGGTTTCTAAGGGAGTCTGTTTCACAGCCTTGAACCAACACCTGAGAAATTCAGAAACATGGTAAAGAGGTACCTGGCTCTGTTCCTTCTTTAACAGAGATTTGGACAATGAAATATTTAACAGGTATTGGCTCACTTAAAAGCCCAGGAGACATCATTCCAGAGCAGATGAGCCTCCCCATTAAGAACGTCTGAAAGCTTTCAAACCAACCTTCCTTTATTTCAAAGCTACAGAAATATTGATGGGTAGGGTCTCAGTGATGTATTCCACAAATATATAGGTATGCCTTTGCTTGGGGCATGGAGCCACCAAAATGAGCATAACTGTGATGGCATTTCATAGCAGTTGTGGATTGCTTCATTCCTTGGCAACTCCAAATGTTCACTGATCATACACAGTTGCTTCTATTTCTATTTCAGAGAACTTTACTAGAAAATTTGTTCTAGAGGACATATCTGTTGAAGGACACCCATTTTTAGGCAGTCATTTCAGGGGTCTCTTAGGGGAAAAAAAATATTTTTAACCACCAGTTTGCTTTCTGTCAGGATTGCTTTTAAAGACAGAAGAAACAAGAATTGTAACAATTGCATGGGTTTTAGGAGCAAGCGAACAACGCAGTTTGGGCTGCTGTGAATGTTGGTCTCAGCTTCTAATCCAGCTGCTGGATTGATGATACCTACTCTAATAACGCCCACTATCAAACCCCAGGACACCTGGCAGGTATGTACAATGCAGGTTTTGATTATAGAGATCCTTTATCTTTTAAATCTTAAAGTATGCTGTCATTCAGCATGAGTAGAAATTTGCTTTGCAGTCATCTCAACTTGCCATCTGCCAGGTGGCTGCTCTCTTTTCTTACCCTGCTGAATCAAAGTTTCTCAAAGGATTGTTACAGATTTAACTGCTGGTCAAAGAATCTCTCTCTTCAGGGCCACTTCAGGTTCATGGCGCTACAATTATGCTCTGGAATACTGCCTAGATCATCTCATTTTGAAGACAATCTGTTTATCTTAGGTTACATTATTTTTGTACACACTATGCTGGGAAGTTTTTGCTGAATTAGTCTCAAAATTTTATCTGTTTGTTGAATCTACAACTTATCAGATCCATGCTCTGGGAGAAAATATCATACGTGCTAAATATACCCCCTGCAAAGTTGTTCAACTTGTTGTATTAATTATTTCTAGACACAGCCAAATATTCTGTTTTGAAGAGGCACTTCAAAACATATCAGAAAAGGTAATATAGTTTATCTCATTTTGTAACCTGGTAACAGGTATACTACCCTAAACACCAAACTTTACTTTATCAGTGTACAAGTAGCATGTTCTTGGCTCAAGTAGAAAAATCAGAATCTGTAAAGGAGTGTCATGGAATAACTCACCAACATTTTTACTGGAAATATTTTCATTCAGAGATACAAACTGATATTTTTCTTGTGGTTTAGTGAGCAAATGAACTTCATCTTTTAGACTGTAATGTTTAGATTACCAGTGCACAGATGGATCTCCTAATATCGCAAATACTATTTGGCAATCTGCCATTGATTTCCTTTTGCAATATCTCTTAACCTCATAGACATTGTATGTTTAAATCCAGTCTGACAGAAGTTGGAATAGCCTCTATTTCCTTTTGAGCAGATGAGGACCCACCAAGGTGCAATGTGTTTGTCTTTTGGCCATTATTCTATAATGTTCTGTATGATAGATAATCATCATAAAGTATAGTGAAAATATAAAATATTTGATTCATTAAAATAAATGAAAATTTGGGCTCTTTACACAGTAGATAAGAAGGACAGATTTCCCTTAGAGCTGCAGTTACAAGGATTGGAACAATACCACAAGAAACGTTGTCTTCATAGTTTTGTTTCTAGTCTGTTGAATTTGTTACTTTCTTCCGTAACTGTAAAACAAAACACAAGAAACCCAAGCTCCAAAGAGTAATAGTGGGAGGTGCAAACTCCCAGGTCCATGACCTGTTGTCAGGCCAGCTCACCCTTTTCAGAGGAGTACCAAAATTTAGAAACAAAGAATGGAATGGGATCGTCATCTACTCACCACTTTTTTGGCTGTTTGTTTGACAATGGTTATAATGCATGTCTTTGACTTCCACATAAAGGTCTTGATGACATTTAGTGTAAGAATTTCCTGTCGCAGCTTTTACCTTCTGTAAATTGGTGAGTCTTATGCAACTTGTTAAACTTCGCTTTCTCTCTGTTGTGCTACATGAAACTGACTTGTTCCGGGCAGAACTTAAGATGAAAAATATTCTCAAATCAAAACCCCTTTCCAGATTTGCTTTTGGTTGTCCCAAGGTAATTTTCCTACTGCAAATGCTTTTTTTGGATAGCTTACTCGGAATATGCTCTCTTCTTATTGCTAATCCAACCTTATGTGCCATGGCATCAAAGACCCCCACAATTCACTCCTTGGAACGCTCAGAAGCTAACATCCAATTAAACCCAGAAAAAGTCTTCCATTGCCTGAGCACGCATATCGTAGAGGACCTAATTTAAAACCGGCTAGAGTATAGGTTTATATTGTGAGGCATCTTTTCTGCATGCAAAGCAGTCTTGATAAAATGAGATACCTACATAAGCACACAAAATCTCTAGGTATAGCTCAATTAATTGAAGCTAGAATTGTTCTTTGGCTCCCCATGAGTCACATATCATGGCTTTCACTAGCAGGCATTTGCTACGATGGCTATCATTTCCGTAGTCTCATCAGAGAATAGTTGTCCAGGTGTGTTCATTGCAGTCTGGTGTCCATTGGCACAAAGGCACAGGATTAGGAGTGCAAAAAACAAGTCATTCCTACACTGGAGGGGAAAAAAATGAATAATGTGAAGAAACAACTGAATGGAAAAGGATTAGCATTTACTCTGTGTAACAGTCAGTCCAGATTGCAGAAATAATGGTGTACCTGTCAATCATTGGCTTAGCTAAAACCTTGCATGCATCAACATCTGCCAGCATTGTCATGTGGAACCTTTCAGAACATTATGTAAAGAATAGAAATCATTGCTAAAAGTGTCTTTATTTTTCCCTTGTTTGAATATTTCTCACGTATAGTAAATATAAAAAGAGAAACTGAACGAATGGAATGCAGTAAGGATGGGGGAACAGAATATAAAAGACAGGCTAGAGAATACAGAGTCTCCCCAGCAGAAAATGAATGATGGATTATGAATTTGTTTGAACTATGTTATGTAGAGTTGAAATATACTGAACTGCTTCTGTGTGTAAGGTAAGCATAGTTTAAGTTAATGTCAGGATTGCATCACTGCAGCCTTTGGGAACAGAAGCATATTTTTGTGATATGTAAGGAACGTGGGTGTTTTGCAGGTACCTAAGTGCAAGAGATGATCTGCAAACCCTCTCCCTTAGCAGACAGGTAAACTGACTTGTTAGCAGGAGGAGCTCTTGTGTGCTGAAGTGCGTGACACTCCTTCTCTCTTATCTACTCTCTAGTAAATAACTGTTGGATGTTTTCACGTGAGATGAAGTAGCAATCAAGAAAGACTATTCTTGGTCAAAACCTGTATTTAGAACTTGTTGGGAAATGGCACTTTGCTGAACTCAAACAGATTTGTGATAAAGGTTCGCTTTTAATTTCTCATTCTCATTTTTGCGGCGAGAACATGTCTTATTTTGTCAAGAACAATTTCGGTTTGGGTTAAAAATTACATTTTGTTTAAAAAGACAAATTAGTTATAGCAAAAACCCCAACACCAAGCTTGATATTTCAGATTGTTAAAACAAGGAATGCTTCAAGTAGGTAAATCTGATTCGTTTTGTTGTTTTTTATGAAAGAAGTGGTTTTTGTATGTCTGATTTGGGAATCAGAAATAGTCTGATACGGAAAAAAAACCACCTTGAAAGTTCTATCAGGGTAAGAAAACAGCTTTCTATCAACTTCTTCCTGATATAACATGTTCTGTTTTGGGGGTGGGTTGCTTTCTGGTTTTGTGTCACCATTTCCACTGGTAAGTGGAGAGACAGACTGTCACTTCCCCTTTCCTTTGAGGTTTAATACCAAGTATTAATTAAAATATGGTTAACCTTTAAAACAAACTCATGTGTCAAGTTTCAGAGGTAGAAAAAGCTGCTTAATGCAAAAATAAAATTTGTTTTCCAGTTGTTTCTGAAAAGTATTTCTGTCAACAAAAGATGTGATAATTTGATGCATGTGGCAGCAATGCCTTAAGGAACTACTAAAAAACAAACAGTACCAATGGCAGTTATTTTTCAAAATTAAAAAGAAAAAGTCCTTACCACCACATTTAGAGTCTTGTCTTTCTAATCCATCTGTGCCCCCGTGCATCTGTGCACTAGAATAAGAGTAGTTTTTCTGGTTTTTTTCTCTCCTTTTCTTTCAATTCCTCTACATTTTCCTCTGACGTGAATGTAAGTAAAGGGATACTTGTGAGCTATCTCCTTTGCTTTTCGCTCTCTTTTCTTAGTCTTTTCTCTAAATCCCTTTGGCTCGGCCTAAATTCCTTCTCTTGCCAGCTCTACCTTCTCTTGTTTCCCTCTAACCTCCACATACCAGTTTCACTCCTCACAGCTATCCTTGTATCTGCACACTTTTTTTTTTCCTTGCCTCCTTCCCCCTTATTGCTGTGAGTGCTTCTTTGCATAGGAGATAGAGAGACAACCTCACCAAACAACTCTTCATCAATGATGCAGCAGCTTCAGCCCATTTTGAAAGGGACCGTGAAAGAACAGAGAAGAATAGGGAAAAAGGTTATAGGTTAAGTGTCCTAAAAGGACTGAGGAGAAAAAAAGGGATGGCCAATCAAGCTAAGGAGAATGAAGGAAGAGAGAATATTTGGAAGGAGAGGAGAGGAAATCCAGAGTGACTATAGGGAAAGAGAAAAGAGGTGGTGATGAGTAGAGGAGGAGGAGAGGAAAAGGGTGGCAGTCTGGATGAATCCAGTTTGATGAAACCTTCCAGTAGAAAGTAAAGTAGAAAAGACAGGGGCTGCAGATCCCACTACATGATTTTGTTCCTCCCTTCTTCTGCTTCCCCTGGTTAGCAATAACTTAGGGCCAGGGAGAGGAAGCATAGGCAGGGGATTCACTCAGATTTGGTATGCTTTTTTTGGCTGTCTTTTTTCCCTCCTCTTTTACTTATTTATTTTTTTTTTTTTTTCATTTTTCCCCTGGCACTGTACTTGCTCTGTGCTAGTGGAGATCCGTTCTGCAAGGTCATTTGACTGTGTTCTCAGAATCGCTGAATGGTGCATTGATCTCATAATTATTCAGTGACTGTAGTTACTTCTGAGGTTTTGTTGCTTTGTATCAATTTATTTAGAATGTTATGAAGTACACGATGAAAATATTGGAGAGTGTGGTGAAGCACTGAAATAACAGAAAAGGCAGTAGTATTATAGAGGTGTTTTTACAGTTGTTTTCTTCAGCCATGGTTTCTCTGTCTCTTTCTTCAAAACTAGATATAAACATTTTTAGAGACACAGGAGGTGCACACTAGTCTTCCACTGAAAGTCAAAGGGAGCCTTTGAAATTGTTCCTTAAATGTATAAAACATACTCTGTATTTGCTTTCTGATAGAAATTAAAATCTATTTATGCAGTGGAGTAGATCTTATTTATTGTATTAAGATCTAAAATTTACTTGGTCACAAAACATTTCAGGGCTCTTAGGCAATAATAGGAAATGTAACTTTTTTGTGTAGTTCACGTTATTATTTTGTATTATTTATATTGTAGTTCTACTTCAGAGTCTCTGTGAAGACACTGAAATCTCACTGCACTAGGTTCTGCACAAATACCCAAGAAAAGGCAATCTTTGTCATGGAGAATTTATTATCCAAATAGGTAAGGTGAACAAGAGAAGGAAATGAGCACACATAAGAATGGACTGGTTTTTTTCTAAAATCAGTCAGCGAGTCAATGGTAGATGAAAAGGCACATGACCTGTGTCTCCTTAAATCTGTCTAATGTCCAGCCCCTGGACCACATCTATTCTTCTCAGGCAGTAACTTAGTGTATTTTCCCAACTGCCAGTTGTCTTTCCATTTCTGAAGCCTCACGATTTTTACGCTTGATCCATAACATTCTCCTCTTTGTGTCTGAAAAATTGGTTATTGTATTCCTAGTTTCTTAAAGCTTTTTTAGAGACCCCTACTCATACCACACACCTCTGCTGATGCTCTTTTTAGACTCCCTGCCACCTATGTGTGGACAGTGCTTGTGGCTTTGCTGTTCATGTGGCTTCTGCCACCTGCAGCACTGACGTCGGTTTCAGAGTTGAGGCAGAAGCAGCAAAAATTGAATATTAAATCTCTGAACTGAGAATCACTGTGATGTGCCTATGCTACTGGCAGTGGATATAAATGATAGAGAAAAGAAACATTTTATTTTAATAATGTAAAAGTTTGCTTCAATAATTTGTTTGTTGTGGTTAATAGCAAGAAAAGAAATGGAGTAGTCTTATAAGAAAAGCAAAAAGCATATATCAGAAACTGGGGGAATGCAGAGCCATTTTTTTAAACTAGCAAAAATAGCCAACCAAAACAGAAAACAAATGAATTCTCCCTGCCCTGAAAAAAGAAATAAACAGTTGTGCAGTAGACTTTGCATGATAAGATTTTAAAGAGCTATGTACTAATCCACATCAAAAATTTCAAGAACTGGTTCTCACTATTTCTTAGGAATTTATTTGTATGGCACAACTGGAAATAAAAACGTATTGCTCAGTGTGCGTGCAAGTATCATTCTAGTAGTACCACTTGGCAAATGTCTGCATGCTGCATATACACAAAGTGTTTGAGCACATAATGTGATATTTTGTGTGTTTGCTACTGCCCAGTGGTCCCTTGTGGACAGGATGTCAGATCTATTTATGTATTTCATTAGGTATTGCCCTGTTAGCCTAGTGCTAGCTTGGAAAGAGGATATACCCCTATGCTGTTGTTATAGAAGGAATGTTTCTACCATATAAGCAAAAAGATGCCCTGTGCTTTTGGAAATGAAGGTTGTGAGCCCTGTTCTCCAAGTCACAAGCATATAACTAGCTGCTGACCACGTATGTATGTATTCAGTCACCAGCCTGTATGCACTGGAAAGCTTTTTCTCCTAAAGAATTTCTTTGTTCTGTTTTTATTTCTATAAAATTACTAATGTTCCCAGAAACTCATAAGCATACACAAACCTGAACCACTTCACCTACTCTCAGAGATATGACAAGCTTATTTTCAAGTGTACAGTTCTCCTACAGCTGCTGTACAAAAGATCATATTTATAAAGCCGATCTCTTATCTGAAGGAGTAGCTTCATTATTCTACTTCATTGCCTGATAGCCCCGACTCCGAGAGCTGTGTGAATGGTAACCACAAAGCTGTTCCATTATTTAACTCTAAGCTGCTCTCCATGACTCTCTCTGGGTGGATTTCATCATTTTCTTCCACGCAGGATTTTTTAGTTTCTTCATATTTGAAGAGAAAAATAAAGAGGTATAAAGAATAAAAAACTTGGTAAGGCCAATTTTACCAGTCTTGGAGCCCCTGCAAAGCCATTCATTTGGTGCCCTTGATTATGGTAAAGGTGAAAGTTACCACTTTTATTCTTTTTTCCTTAAAGGTGCTTTGTTTTGAGTGAGCGCAATGATAAAAGTCAACACTGGCTTTCAGGTTTGAGCTGTATAGGCTGAAATTTTGACCATTTAATTTTATGTGAAAATATTTGAAGTTCTTGCTTTTCATGGTTGGTCATACTAAAATGTTTACAGAATATTTACAAGCAATGACTATTACCTTTTCAAACACATTAATAGTACGCATTTCTGGGTGGTTTGTAGGGAAAAGGCAGTTTAAATCTGTCTATTTATTTCTGAGTTGAAAACAAGAATCTAAGGTAAAAGTTAGCTCTCACAATGTGAAACTGATTTTGAACAGATATATATTTTATTACATTAAGTGCCTTCTTCTGTTTATCTGATCTGTACAACTGCTGCTATATTACAGTTTTTACAAATTTAAGCATTATAAATATTGTCTCCTGTCACTGACATTTATGAGAGGAAGCTTCTCATATACATACTTTGTTGTTTGTTTTTTGGTTTTTGTTTTTAAAAAAAATCAGAAATAACTGTATTCTGCTTCAAGTTGTTGAATAACCTGATTTATGATACATACTAGTTGTGGATTCAAATCTGTATTTACTGGGGGAAGAAAGGGTTGATAACCTTCCATATTAGCAATTCATGATAGGCAGTGGTATGCCTTTCTCACCAGCACTGCCTGAGGCAGGGTGGGGACTCCACCATGTACTGCGGTACCGGTTGCAGAGCTCTCTCTTTGCTGGTTTATACCATGGCTGCTTCCATGTTTAGTGGTGCCGTCCTTTCTGTATGCCTGTAAGCCGGTGACTAGGCTCAGAACCTCAGCAAATGGGTCCCCTTTCTGGAGAGATGGCAAATCTTCATTAGTAGATTATTGTCCAATAATTACTAAACACTTATTACTTGAGTTGTAATTCAGAACTTCTTTTCCTACAATCCTATTGCAGGGGGTTAAAGATATCACTGTAAGTCTTCAGCCCATGGCACCATCACTTCTAGGTGTGGCAACCAGGCTTGTGGAGAAGAGTAGTAGTTTAGTTTTTACACAGGCAGTAAGTGTCATGAGGTAAAGCTCCTTCAACTGCTGGTTCAGATCTCACAGGAGCTACTGGGATGATGAAAAATAAAAAGATGGTTTTCACCCATGATGGGACTACTGTAGAGGAAAGCCACGGAGATTTTTACTATGTTAGAGGCATCCGTTGAATCAGAAGACAGAAGACCCTCTGGAGCTGGGTAGCACAACTGCTATGGAGATTTTCCAGGCCAGAGTATCATAGGGTGGACTCAGGTAATTGTGAACACAGACCTGTCACGATAATTCCCTTACATTTGTCAGCCTCTAGGCATTATTGAAATGGTAATATGAAAGAATAATATTGATTGTGGATTGTTTTTTCCATATAGTTCCTGCTGAAAACATCTGCCTTTTGTTCCCCCCTTCATCTGTGAGGTTTAAATTACAGTCTTGTCAGTGAATAATTGTTTTGTGTGTTGTGAATCTCTTGGGATATAAACAGATTTCCTTTGCATGTGCACTAAGTGAACTGAGTTGAGGTGAAAACTACCTCTCTAAAAGTTGTTTTGTAGTGTTTGGAAAATGCTACTGAGACTTCAAAAGACTTGGTTTTTACTATAGCAAAGATTCGTACACAATCTTTAAGCAAGTGATAGTCCCTTTTTTTCCCCCACTGGACTGCACGCATGCTTAAAATTAAGTAAGTGCTTACATCTTCACAGGAATGGTAGGGGTGACATGACAGAGGGATGCTTTAATCTATTTCAACTGATTGACTAACCATCTGAGAAATCATGCTTTCCAGAAAGTACGTTTTAAAAAATATCTTCTGTATTTGAAAATAGTTTAATTTATATCTCAAAATATTTTTCCTGGATGCCTAGACATACATAAAAGATTCTCTTAACTTTCTAGCCTTCATCCTCTGTAACTCAGTTTCAAGGTCGTTGGGGTCTTTTTGTTGTGTCGTTTTGGGGGTTTTTTTCTTCTTTTTTTTAAAATGCTGACAGTGGTTTAAATGCCAACTTGTGCACAACTTGCTGTAGCTGGAGAAGGGAATTGAATGGACTGGAATCTCTTCTTAGTACCCTAAAATTGAAAGGGTTTTATCTACCTTGTATCCAGGCTTCAATATCATGAGGAATGGCTGAGAACGCATGTCTTTCCACAGCTTAAAGTAGCTGAGTGTGTAAAGGCCCGTACAATGTTGCTTTTGAGCTTCAAATTGGCTATAGGGCTGCCATGGTTTAACCCTAGCTGGCAACTGAGCACCACACAGCTGCTCAGTCACTCCCCCTGGTGGGATGGGGGAGAGAATCAGAAGAGTATAAGTAAGAAAACTTCTGGTTTGAGATAAAGAGAGTTTAGTAGGTAGAGCAAAAGCCGCGCACGCAAGCAAAGCAAAACAAGGAATTCATTCACTGCTTCCCATGGGCAGGCAAGTGTTCAGCCACCTCCAGGAAAGCAGGGCTCCATCACGCGTAACAGTTACTTGAGCAGACAAACGCCATCACTCTGAATGTCCCCCCCTTCCTTCTTCTTCCCTCAGCATTATATGCTGAGCATGACGTCATATGGTATGGAATATCCCTTTGGTCAGTTGGGGTCAGCTGTCCCAGCTGTGTCCTCTCCCAACTTCTTGTGCACTCCCAGCCTACTCGCTGGTAGGGTGGTGTGAAGAGCAGAAAAGGCCTTGACGCTGCGTAAGCACTGCTCAGTGATAACTAAAACATCCCTGTATTATCAACACTGTTTCCAGCACAAATCTGAAACATAGGCCCATACTAGTGACTATGAAGAAAACTAACTCTACCCCAGTCAAAACTAACACCAGGGCATGTATTAATGAAGTTTGTAATAACTTGAGATTTTTTTGAAGGAATTAATTTCCCTGAGTTAGTGGAATACTCCTAAACTAGCATGGCTATTTATGCTGAAAAGTGCTCAATGGCTGCCAAAGACAGTCACAGACCTTGTTAAAACCAGTGAGCGTGCCAAACGCTCTTTTAGACTCATCAGAAGAGTTTAGTGCTCCTGGGAGACTCTCCAGGAGCAGGGCTTTGTGGCAAGCTGTGTTTGGGCTTTTGGCTTATAGCAAAAGTTTAATAAAAACTTTTAATGCTCATTTTAAAACACTCCTGGTCTGGGGATGTAACATTTGGCAAGTGCGTTATAATTGTCACAAAGGACATGATCCAGCACATGGTTAAGTCAAGGGGGCAATTTTATTGACTTCAATAGGTGTTGGCTAAAGCCCAGATTTATGAGTTAACATTGATCTGTGTTTCAGTGAGTAAAAGTTAAAACTTCATAGCTGCTTTAAAAAAAAATTTAATCTTGGAAGGGCTTGTTAATTTCTGGAATAATCTTCAGATTAGCTTGGAGTTGTTTCTGTTATGCTTATGATGATAATGTTAAAGTGGCCTCAGACTGTCTGTACAACAGATATTTGATGCTGGCTTGGAAAACTAATTTTACTGTAAACTAAGCACAGATATGTTATGAAAGAATTGTTTAAAAGGTCAAAGGAAGTTGAAATGTCAGGGTACATGTTAAAATTCACTAGAAAAATGCTGGTTTCATTAATATTGTTTATATGAAAATTAATGACGTCTGTGAATTTAAACAGTAACTCTATAGAATAAAACTGGTAAAATTGCTTTTCAATGACCATACCAATATTATATTACTATCTGACATTGTCTTTAAAAAAATAATTGTATGCTGTTGCTATCTTTCCTGCTGTTAGACCTCTTTATTCCTATATCTAAGATAGCTCTGATCATCATTTATTACTCTGGAATTAGAACTCTTCACAAAGTAACTCAACAGTGTGTTATTAGGCCGTACCTCTTTTTTTTGTGTAAAGAGATTTTAAAGATTAAATGCAAAATCTCAAATAGCCAGGCATTTCTCACATGCATCTTCTGAACCTTCTAAAATGAAAAGAAAAACCCTCCACTACTGACGACTTCTAGAAAGCACTGTGATGGTCCTGTTAGACTGCTTTCTTCAGTTAGAGAACATATTTAGAGCTGGAAAATGTTTTTTTTTTTTTCCAAAGATGCATCCTCATCTCTTTTCTGTGATACGTTTTTGTAAGTGCAGTGTTCTGCTGTATATTCTGCAATAACTGCATTTGTTTTGCAACAAGAAGGGTTGTAATGAGGGGCTCTGCTCCAACCAACTTCCATTTCCAAACATAATTTCTCTTCCAGAACTGGGGAATCACAGGAATCCCCCAATCAAAAGACCATTATGCTGCTTCATTAGAGTTTGTCACTTGAAGGGAGGCGCTTTCATTTTCTGATTACTTGTTATACGTTCTAGTGAGTGATCTGAATTGTACTTTAAAATTAATGTTTTATTGGGTGGTAATGAATTATTTATTTATTTTAAAATGTAGTCATCTGCAATCAAATTTTTTTCCTTCAGTTTCTATATTTGGAATTTGCTGATAGTTACTGGAAGCTGTTTGGGGATTGGAATACTCAGCACTATTGTATTGTGATCAATAATTAAATTTAGTGCTGACATGCATCTAGTTTATGCAGCAGCCTCTGACAATCCATCTTGCAAAATTAATCCTTTCCAATTTATTTAATAGGAGACTTGAGCAATAAAATAATTCAGATGAGTACCAATGCAGGATTATTTCTGGTCAATATTACTTTATTATAAATTAGGTCCACATACTCATTAGTAAATTAACTGTCAAACCTGAAAACAGCTTTTTTTTTTTTTTTTGTTTAAAGGTAATTATTGGTACTGAAGACAAGAAGGCACTTAACCTTGCTATGCAGTTGTCCTTACCACAGTGTTTTTATTCCAGGCTATAACTACCCATCAAAGCTGCAGAGGGAAAATAATTAGAGATATTAAATGGATGGAATATTAACTATTAAAAAGCTGTGTTCATTCAAAGCTGTAAGGGTCTTTTGGATTATTTGTCAATAAAGTGTGCGTTTCTTTGGGATTTGGTTTTTTTCCCCAAACATTAAAAAATGGGGCTAAATCTATGAAAAAAGAAACCCAAATAAAAAATGACCGAAAACTCTAGGGGGAAAAAAGAACTCAAAATTACTAGTTTAAGTAAAATGTTGTGTGTATTTTAAAGGAAATGAGACTTTTATAAGGGAAAGTTTAGAGAAACAAAAAGTTGGTAAAATACTTGTTTGCTTTTTTAAAAATGAAAATACACTCTTCAAAAAATTTTACTTAAAACAGCTACCTGCTGTGAAACTGGACATTCTCCCGCTTCACTGCCACCTCAGTTCAGTATCTTACTCTGTTTATTCCTGCTTAAGACATTTGATTATGCCCAGTAGAGTGTTTGTAAAAGCTCCTCCATTCTAAGGATTTGTGCTAAACGAGGTTTAGGATTTGAGAGTTCTGGTTTCAGTGTTGATGAAAGACAGCCATTTGAATTTTTCTAATTATTCCCTAAATCCATTTTGAATCTGCAGGATTCTCCAGAGCCAAACAGAAGAGAACAGGTAGAACAGCAATTTTATTCTATTTTATTTAATTATTTATTTTAAGTGAAGAGCATCAGAGCTTACTGTGCGGTTGTACGAGCACTGGCACTTCTGGGACCTGGTCTGTATTTCAGGGCTGGCCATGAGCTCCTGCTGCCACGAACCGTGCAGCTGGGGGTGGCAATTCTCTCTCTTGGAGCTCTGGGAGCTGACTGGCATCGTGGCTCCTCGTGCAGCTTTGTCCTCAACTGTGTTCTGAGAGGATGTTTCTTCTCTGTCTGGCCACCCTTTCTCACCATACAAATGGGAAACTAAATTGCTCTGAATTCTCTATCTGGAAATTAAATTTGATGACAGTCAGATGACAAGTTCTGAAGTTACTGGTGGGACAGACAGACTCACTAGTATTTGTTTAAGATATCATTCCAAGTAATAAACCCTTTAATTTCCTGTGCATTTTGGAGAGTGGCCATGCTGCATGATACACAATGAGCAGCAACAAAGATATAGTTGTTCAAATTAGAATATGTGATTTTGATTGGATAAGACTAAGATTTGCTGTATTTCTATTTACACTGGAACATATCAGTCAAAGTTGAGAGAGAGGGAGGGTATAAAGGGAAAAAAACCCACGCATAAAATATTCAGACAATATTTGTCAAGATCCTAGGAAAGTAAAAATTATGTTTATATACTGTGTTAAAAATGTGGTAAAACATTGAATAATTAATTTTTTATTAGATATATTTTAGAATTTATTATGCAACAACTTCTCACTAGATATAAAGGAAATTAAGCTAAATTATCTACAGATCACTGGTTAAAAAAAACACCCATACACTTGAGATTAAATTCATACTTCATTTTATCCACAGTAACGTGCTGGAAAATACTGTATGGGAAGTTTCTTTCATTTTTAAATATAATTTCTGACTGAAGGCATCATTTACTTGTTCTTAACTTGCCAGTTTTATAATTTTCTGAGAAAAAACCCACAAAAAAACCAAACTCCCTTTTAACTTCAACAGTGCTTTGAAAAGAAACTGTGATCTTTTTTTTTTCTTCTATATTAATTCCAGCCTAATCAGAGTGATGGAGAGTTAACCACTAAAAGAACGAGGGTGGGCAGACTTAGCTACTGTGTTAGACCAGATGACCACAGTGCACAGTAAAGTGTGTACAAAGGAGAGTACAAGATGAATGTATACAAGCATGGAGGGTCTTTCAGTTAGTGTAGGAAAAAATTTACAGTAGATTATATCAAAGCTAAAGAAGGATATATGAAAGTGGGTCACTGCGCTACTATTCTTACTCCTTCTGTTCTTGTACGTGCAAAAAGAAGCAAGATGGTATATATGCAGATGACTATGGAGGGTGAGCGTAAAGGTTAATGTATATGGTTCTGCCCTGGATTTCACAACAGGCCCTGCAATCATACAGCCTGTAGAGGTAAAAATGAGTTTTTCTGCCAAACAAGAGTAAAGCCAAATAGGAATCTTTGTGTTCTTTGTGGCCTGTGTAGTTCTGATACATCAAGTACACAATGGTTTGAGGTAAACTTAACAATCATTTTCATATTTTGAGAAGTGAACAGGCCCTCTATTTGGGTTTTCTTTAGGAGTATTGAGTGATTCTTGCAATCACTAAATTACTGTCTATTGTATAAAATTGTCTAATATTCAGGTAACATAATCTGCCATTTTAGTGTAAATATATTGCCTTGTACTAAATACAGTGGCCATTTTGACCGTTATGGTTTTTTTGTTTTTTTTGTGGGTTTTTTTTGATGCTGATTTGTGCAGGATAGTTAGTGTGTTTTTAAAATGCCTGGGAGTGCATAATCACGGCATGCCTCCGCTTTGTCATCTCATGCATGATCTTTGTCAATTTTGTCAATACCATGTGTGGACAAAGAGATGTATGTTATAACCATTTCTGTACTCTGTGCCCCAGTAGAGCCTGAAAACAAACTGAGTCAGAGAGCAGCTTTTTAGTAACAAGTCATAGAAATACAATAAAAAGTGCTATTAAAACCATAAAGATGCCACTCTATGACTATAAGATATCCCTTAGGAGGTCATTTCAAAGGGGCAAAATGATGCTCATGAGTTCTGGGAAATTATTTTTACTTCCAGCGAAATCACTCAGTGCAGGAGAGGGCCCTGAGTGATGGATAGACCCTTCCTTTTATTGAGCTAAATAATTTCCTAATAAGGGTTGAATAAATGCTGTTGTTAACCACAAGAAATGTCTTGATTAAGCACAAGAATAAGAATGCAGTGATCTACAACGCTAAATGGTTGTTTGGAACTGGGCTGTTGCAAATACTTTGTTAATAACAAATGCTATAAGCTGTTCTGTCCAACAGAATTTCTTTTGAAATTAAAAAAAAAAAAAGTACTTTTATATCTGAAACAGTTTGTGCCAATTAATATGGACTTACTGAATATCTATTTGGTACTTTCTCTTACCTACATTTTCTGTTGCAATCAATTAAAACAAAAGTGTATCTCGACTCATTAGGTAGTTGGCGGTTTATTATTTTCAGAGAGTTACAATGCAGACTATTCTGAATTACAGGGCTATATATTATTTACAAGTTTACATGGCAGACTACATTGAAAGATTGTAAAAGTATTTTCAGAAAGTTAAGGGTGAGTATGAGAAATATATCTTAATTGGAATCAGCTATTTTGTTTTGCATGTATATTTTTAAAACTACCATTCATAGTTTTTTTAAATAAAGAGTATTTTGGTTTTGAACCAAAGTATTTGAGACTAAATTTTTCCTCACCTTAGCTGTGAAGCTAATTTAAAAATATTATTAGTGGTGAATGTGATTTTAGTCAGGAAATCAAGATGTGAATTTTTGAACATGTTTCTCCAAAGGTGCACTTCTCAAATTATTACTGTGAAAGTAATTTATTTCAGCCAAACACCCTTCCCACATATTGTTAACAGGAGTCTTCACTCCAAGTCATTTAACAGCTTTTTAATTCAGTAGTTATTCCATTTTAATAGAGCCATTTCTTCATCATTCTGCATTTAGTGATAAATGGTGCCAGAACATATGATAAATTAAACCACAAAGAACAGTGTTAAAGTAATCTAAAGGGTTTAACTTGAAAGGAAGAAGCACCTAGTTTGCTCAGCATAGCCATCTGAGAGTTCATATAGAGAAAAACACTTCCTCTCAAAGCTAAATGGTGAAATAAATTTGCAAGTAAAGTTTTAAACTATGACTGCTTTCAGAAGTTCATCCTGGCTGTGGCAACGAAGCTGCACAATTACATAATACATAATGATCCCACAAGTTTGAAAAACCGTATCAAGAAGCTATAAGCTGCTTTCTTTGCTACATCATTTTTAAATTTAATAGTTTAGATGATACCTATTTAAAATTCTGATATTAATGAAATCTCAGAAACCCAACACCCAGTTTGTTGGAAGGTGTGCCCTGAGCGGACAGCAAAACCTACCCCAAAAGTTATGTAAACAGCAAAGATAAGTAAGTTTTATTTAACATCTGAAAATCAAGTACGTTTAGTTTTTTGGAGGGGTTGTTGTTGGTTTTTGTTTTGTTTTGATTTTTACATAGATGAATAGACTCTAACTGTCACTTATGCGTATGCAAGTGTTAGAGAACTCTTGTACTGTAATTCATCAACATGGACCGTTTTTTTTTAAATGACCCTTCTTCCGTTTGCCTCACTACGTTGTACACAGCTGTCCTTTGCTCTCTCTGTTTTACAGAAACACGCACCAGCCAGCCATCTACAACTTCCTTGCAAACAAACCCATGCCTTTGGCTTCCTCCTTGCTTAATTAAGGACTCAAAAATTTCTGTGGAAAATAACCAGCAAAATGGTGTAGGAACTAAAACATAGGCATGTTTTAAAGTAGGTCATTCATTACAATATGCGTAGCATGTGTCAGCTTTCTGCTCTTGGCATTTTTGTAACTAAACCTTCTTAATTCTGAGCTCTACTTGATATGGTGAAGGTAAATTCGATGGTAATGGAGTGCTTAGATAAATGATAATGAGGTTTGAAATCCGTTTGAATAGGTTTGAATATGTCTGTAGAGAACTAAAGTAACTATTAAGTAGATCCATGCTGTGGTCTGTGTGAAATGAACCTGAGATCTTAGTCCAGCTTCTAATGAATGTCTCTTTTTTTTTTTTTTAATTTTTTTTATTTTTTTAAAAACCTCCTTACTTAAGCAAGTTGTTGTTGGTAGTATGAAATTGAGTGTGCAAAGAATCATCAAGCAGGCGATATCTTTTCAAAGGGAGGGAGTTAAAAGCTCAAAGTTACTGAAAGACTAGTCCAGTTTGTTAATTACATTTAAAATTGAATATCTTTGTGAGAGATCCCTTAAAATTGTTCTAAATATTTTAAAACAGACAACAAAACAGACACGGTTTAAGTTTAACTGTGTGTGGTGTGCTTTTTTATTACTTAATATATACTGTCTGGATAGTGTATTTTTAAACACTTATTTTAAAACAAGATCTCTCTCCAAATGACTTGTTAGCAAAGTGAGTTTTTAACCAAATTTACTTAGGAAGTGAAAGTATTTTGTGATCATATGGGCAAACTACTAGAAGATTGAATGCGGCTCTTCGGTGGCCTCATGACAGCCTTGCTGTTCAAAAAAATCAATGAGATAGATAATAGACAAAGACAATTTTCTGTGCTTTGATATGTTTAGGGAGTGCATTTTCCTCTTCAGAACATGGTGCGTTTGTTTTGGGTTTTTTTTGTAGTTGGTGGCTAAGGAAAATATAGTCACTTGTGCTCTTCAGCATTGCACTGTGTCAAACCTGCCAGTTTGTCATTCATTAGGAGCAAATAATTAATGTATTACTGTAATAATAATAATGAAGTGCATCCAACTGTAAGAGCTCAAATTTCCGATGTTAAGTTGGAGCATATGAATTGTAAAGCTCAGGCTTAATGATCTCTGAACACATGATTTTGTGGGTGGTCCTGAGACGTGGTATTTAGGAGCAGTTAATTTCACCTGTAACAAACAACAGTTTTACTGAAGTCAGTAACAAAGCTTTAATTTGTATTTGAATGCCTATGTGTCTTAATATGGGTACAAAGGTCATTTATAGTTGTTTTCCTTTTAAAAGGATTATAAAGAGTATGTATTGTAGATGTTTTTCAGGCAGTGGTCTTCTGGGATAAAATAGTCCTATTTTAAAGAGAGGCCATAAAGGACGGGTGCCTTCTTGTTATAACTGGCTTTTGCTCTGAAATGAAAATAAGTTTCTGAATTGTCAGTCCTCTTTGCAAAATGTTCTGTGTGAACAGATCAACGTCTCCGATTTTCAAATCCACCCACATTAAGTTCAATCCCTGTATAATGCTGTCAGAAGTTGATGGAGTTCAAATGTGTTTGTATAATAATTGTTTGATTTTTGAAATATTGTAGTAAAACAAAAGGAATTCCCTGGCATATGTGAGAACATAAGAGCAGCTGTGCTGTGTTAGCCCAAAGATCTATGTACCTCACGATTTTCCAGCAGATGCCGGTACTGGCTATGTGAGGATATTTAGACAAGGCAATATCTCAAACATTAGTAGGAGAGAAGTATGAAGTTCGCATGAATGCCCAGCTGCCAACATAGGAGGACACTCTGACTATTTGCATCTCAGGGGAAGTGAACAAAATGTCCGGTGTAACCAAACTGGCCAAAGAGAAAAGCAAGTTGACAGTGCTACCGCACAGAGCAGGTGTATAGAAGGGAAAATAATGAGAAAAAGCAGCAGTTTGTGAAACAGCCCACGTTTGTTTAGGATTGATATTTTGTTTTCAAGTGGACTATTGGTTAGTTTCAGTTCAAATGCAATATTTTATCTTAGAGAAAATGTGCTAGGAAGGAGGAGGGGAGCACGGCCATAAGAGTCTTTGGAGAAGACGGCTGTGAAAACACAAAACCACAAAGTATTTCAGAAGTAGCTTTGGCTAACTGAGGTGTTAAAAGGAGTCATCTTTGTGGGGGAAGAAGATTAAAGAAGGATCTAATATTTGGCTTTAGAACATTTTCCAGTCTCCCTTAGGTTTAAAGTAATTATGTGTTGGTAGTAATCAAAAGGTGCTGTCCTCTATTGTATTGGCTTTTTATTGGTGCTTTGTGAATAGATTCTTTCAGTCCTAAATTCAATAGCATTGGCATGACCTTGAGACCGTCCTGGCAGTTTTGGGAGGGATACCTAGGGAAGCTTGGACAAGGAAGCTGAGGTTATATTCTTAATCTCAAAGGTGTTCTCCCCAAGGAGTAAGAATGTAAGAGGGTTTGTGTTTTTTTGTTTTTCTTGTTTTTTTTTTTTTTTTTTTTTTTTTTTTTTTTTTTTTTTTCCAAACTATGATTTTCTAAGTTGCAAATGTGTAAAATGGCTAATGTTTTTAGTGCCAGAACACGTTACAGGAATAAACACAGCAAGTGGGGCCTAAGTTTAAAGCATGCGGAAAGATCTTATTAATTTTTAATTAATATTAGCTTCTAGTTTCAACAAGTTGAGTGTAAATGTTGGTATAATCTGGGTAACTAACAGTGAGAGATGCTAACCTGTGGTAAAAATACTTTGGTTTAGCCTGTAATGTAAGGATCCAGTATTCCCTCTGTGCATTAATGTACAAAGATAATTAAGAGATTTTCCATTTACCATCTTTTATCTAAGACGCATATATTAAATTGCATCAGTCTTTCTTCAGAGATAATACAATCTATTGTTTTTGTCATTTGTACATTCTTTGTAATTTGTCAATGTTGCTGGTTCTTTTATAGTCAAATGAAAGAAAACTCTGCACAGTACTCCCAAATGTGAGATTAGCAAAGCTGGTGTAAAGAGGAATTATTACCTCACTGGCTTTAAAAATCAAACCTGGTGTATACATGACTTGTATATACAACGTTTGTTTCTCTTAGATAAGAGTCCATACTATTTCAACACATGCAGTGCCAGGGACGGGCTCAGGGATGAATTATGCCATCTTTCTTTTTTTTTCTGTGTCTAGTATCTGCTACTTGTTACATTTTTACACACACCCTTCACTTTGCCGTCCCTCCAAACCCCCAGTATTTTTCTGTATATTTCCCACCTGTTCTCAGCAGTCTGGTTGGTGAATAACTATGTAACTATGTCCTGTTTCTGCTCTAGTGGGATGAAATTGTGAATACTGGGGAGCTGCATTTGCAAAACCAACCAAAATGAATAGGCCCAATAATCA
Organism: Burhinus oedicnemus; assembly: GCA_008921705.1. Lineage (NCBI taxonomy): Eukaryota > Metazoa > Chordata > Aves > Charadriiformes > Burhinidae > Burhinus > Burhinus oedicnemus. The sequence goes on from VFFE01007669.1 coordinate 7,071,513, forward strand.
TTAACGGGATGGATTGCTTGGAAGCTGGAAAATAGAGTTGTGTACATAAACTCCCTGTAAAAAGAGGCAGAATAGGCTGAAGAGATCTAGTGCTTTTGAATGCTTTAAGTTTAATTAGTGCCTGTTCCCATGAAATCTGTACAGAAACCATAAGACATTTTCCTTTATCAAGGTTTGTTGTGTTTAAAAGGAGCAAATAGTGAATTACAATCTTAGAAGGCTTTCTGCATGTATAGCACGAAGAGAAGAAGAGGTTAATCATAATGGAAAAAGGGAATTTGCCCATTGAAATAGTTATGAATTAAATAATGATCTGAATAGGAGAGATTGTAAGTGATGTGATGGGCTCATGTATTTTGAAAGAAGGTAGTGTCTCTCGCTCTTAGGAAAGTTTTATTCCAGGTCTAGTCCAATCTGGTTCTCTGGAGTCCCACCTGTCTTGTAAGACTAGAGGTAACTTTTCCATGGCCCTTTGAGCTGGTCTGACTTGGGGCTCTTGCAGTCTTACTGCCCCCTTGAGCCAGCACTGACTTCACGTTAACTGGCGACGAGTTGGTTCGGGGAGATGAACAAACTGAAAACTACACTTGCTTGTGGGAGTGGTTGGTGTCCGGCTGGGTGAGCCCCAGGACTCATCTGGCTCCCCAGCAGCGCTGGCTGCAAAGGTGGCTGAGCAGGAGAGGGATGGATCTGTGCAGGGCAGAGCTCAGGCAGCTCCGAGAGAGGCTGGGGGATGGAATCCAGCCTGGAAGTACAAATTGGACATGGAGGCTTAGGACAACACCTCACAACGTCACTGTACGTTCATAGCGTGTTGCTTTCTGTTTCTAACCAAACCATTATGCCCTCTGTGCTAGTCTGTGGTGGCCGCTGAAGGCCCTGGTATTTAATAGTGCCATTTCAGTCCATTTAATGGTATCTTGACAGAAAAAAATCCTGATATGGAAGAAACCAAATAAAAGAAAAGAAGTAGAAGGCTGCAGCTTGGGAGGAGGATAATAAGACATGTTTAAAAGAAACCTTTATTAAGCATCAGTTTGGCGTAATTATGCCTGGAGAAGAGAAATTGAATAATATACAACAGGCCAAAGATGCTGCCAGAGATTGGAAGGCGTAGTTGCATAGACCTAAATGGATCTCTGAAAAATAATCAAGAAGTTTGGGGGGAGGGGAGTCCACATAAACTTTGCATGTACATGATCTGCTCTGCTCCAGAGCTGTTTATCTTGATGCTTTGCATAGGCCTGAGTCTGCATTTTTATCTTTTTTTGCAAAGTTAAATCCCTTTAATTGGAAATCAGCTTGACCTGTGGTAGTTGCTGAAAAAAATCTCTTTATATCATCTGGCCCTACTGATCTGTATTTAATGTAATTCCTTCACTAGCTTATTATCCTTCAACCTCCTGAGCAATTTTTCATTCGTCTTTTAACTACACACAATTCTTAATGCTTCTTTTAAAATGCCGAAAGAAGAGTTTCTATTTCTCTTGTAGTTCTAATGCTTATTTATCCTTCTTTTATAATAGTTTTCTATTTCCTCTTACTTGTTATGGATTACTAAATCTTATAATGCTTTTAACTCTTTAGAAGTAATTTTCCTCCACTTGTATTGTTTTCAGATCAATACATTTTTCTGAAAGCTGTATGCTCTGCCTTATTTCTTCCTACTTAATAAGTTTTGAGCTTGTTGACTGTTGTCAGCCAAAACTGACAAAGTGTTGTCAGTCTCAAGGATATCAAATATTTACAGGTTATATGAAAATCATCACGTTGGTAGAGGTGAAATGACCCAAATTAATGTTTCTGCTGATGGAAAACCTGCAGCATGATTTCACGTTATCTGCTCTGTTAGACCTGACTTGAACTGGGCAGGTAGTTGATGTACAGCTCTGAACCAGCCGGTGGTTGTGCTGCCCTTTGGCAAGCTGGTAGGGAGCACAGCTGGGTTTTAAAACAGCGCTATAAGAGCTCCGGGATGTGGCCAGAGGAAGCCTGGAGTCTGCAGTGCAGACATGAAGTTGTGTAGGATGCATATGCAAGATAAGTGATTCGCACCCGATCTTGAGGAGCCCCAACTGAATGTTACTTAAAATTGAGCTCTGTAAAGCTGTAATTTCCATGGAGCAGCTTTCAAAGCATGTTAATCAGTGAAATTTTGAGTTAGAAGCTGGTGTATATGCTGGTCTACACATGATTCCAGGGCTTGACAGCAGTAAGTTTGTTGAAGTTTAATGTCTGTTGGCATGCTCTGTAAATGGATTTTTTTTTCTTTTTAAGAGGGGGAAAAACCAGAAGGAGAATGTATTTGTAATCTTCACTTACATCTTACAGCAGCTCCATGCTGAAAAGATAAAATAACAATTTTCAGTTTGGAGTTGTTTTTTGGGTGTTTTTTGAAGAAGAGATTGGGGGTTGTGCTGCTTTTTTCCCCAGTGCCTTTTCTAAAATGTGGTTCAACAGGATGTTTGGGGGAAATGTGACATTATTGGGTTTTGGCATTCCAGGAGAACTTGAAGTGGATCCAGCCTATCGTCTTATAGCATTCCCTTCTGCACCGAATGTCAGGAGTAATTCATGTTGTTGACAGCTATGTCAACATGTGAAACTGAGTGAAGGACAGGAACTAAACAAAAAGCTAATAATAGAAGAGGCAAGAAAGTGAGAAGTGAACACTTCGTTAGTAAACTTTCTCACTGTCACGAGTAAGAGGGTCAAATAGTGCAGCCTGTCCTTATCTGTTACTGCAAGCGCCTTCTTGTTGGCAACGTTCAAGTGAGAGAGCTGTTCGTACATCTATATGCGTTTTGTAAGTATGGGAAACAAGCAATTTACCCAAGAAACACACACAGTGGATTTATGTAGAGGCATACAGAAGTCACTTTGATTCATCTCCATTTGTTTAATTATTTACCCTACTTTAAGTTTATGCTTCCAAAAACTCTATAAAGTACGATCTCACTTGTACCCATTGCAAACATTAAATATGTGGTTTGTCTCCCAGGCAATATGAGGCATGATGTTAGTTGTGGTTTGATGCATCTTCTGCAACAGAAGAGTCATTTCTGTTGGTTCAGTGATTACCACAGCGTGTATCCCATGATAAACTAACCGGCAACTCTAGTACAGGCTGTTGAAGAAATACTTTTTCTATTTTGAGACATGCTTAGTCATCCCTGTTTTGGCCTCTAACAGGTTACGGACATTGCTCCTTATTCTTTCATAGTAAATCCCATGAATTGACCAATCTGAAGGTCAGGTTGTGAGAAACAGTCTCTGGTGCTGGAGGATGGGAATTCTGGAGTGCTCTGTTATTGCCCGAGTGTGTTGTGTACTGGTAGCAGAAATCAGAGAATATGTTTCGTTGTGTGTTGGTAAATCTAACAGTTTACATCACGCAGGTATGGAGCGGCTGCTAAATATGGGACAAGCATATGTAAGAGGATCTTTATTAGTAGGGAATATGATACAGCTCTTCTGTGTCCCAAAGACAGCATTCAGCTATAAATATTTCTTCACTGTTGTAAATAGAAAACTTTAGTAAAGAGTCTTACCTTTAATTTAGCTTTTTCTGATAATGAAACCTGCTTGTTTGTTTTACTTGTGGTTTGGTGTAGGCAGTGTAAAACATGTTCGTAACCTTAATTATTAGCACATTTTGTGTTGATTTTTTCAGGTGATCTTGTGTGCAGATTAGTACATTTTGTGTTTAACTGAATTGTTACATAAATGAAAATATTTTCTCTTCTCAGAAGTAAAATGCTTTCTATGGGGACTTCTGATGCCAGGACTCTTCAGAAGACTTACTTTGTTGCTTGGCTTAAAGGAAGATGATGTTGTTAATTAATTCTGAGCACCCTCCAGGAGGCTGGTGACCCTTCTATCATTGGTGAATGCTGTCATGGACAACTTCAAGGGTAAAGACAATGTTTTTGTGAGACTGTTTCAAGCTAGTGCTCTGATATAGGAAGCAGTGGGTTGAGAGTTTTGTGGGGGTTTTTTTTGTTGTTTTTTTTTTTTTTTTAGATTAACTGCCCAAAACTCTTTTCACTCTTAAAACCATTCACAAATTGTGGGAACAAATTAGAGGAAACAATTTGTTGGAGTAGCTGTCCAACTTTCTATATGAGCTGTCTTTGAAGGATGTATTTAGTCTCCAGATTATAACATAGTCTGGGTATGAGCTGGCTTGAAGTGAACTAATCTGGGTCCTGGGAGCAGTCTTACTGCAAAATACAAGCAGTGAAATACCTTAGATTTTGTTGAGCTGTGTACTGCTGCAGCCTGACTAGGTACCTGAATACATTGTTTACAGTCAGTTTTGGTGTAAGTATTTCAAAACTATACTACAGATAATTTTTGCTGTACCTTCAGATACTCTCTACAGTTGTTTACTGCAAGGGCCAGATTTCATTTCATACTTGATTTCATTTCCGTAAGTCAGTGCAAGATTTTTTTCTCTTCGTAAATCCCTGAAAATAATGCTTAATTTAACCTTTAGTCTTTTTGTTGCTCGAGGGCTAGTTTTGGTTAATGCTCCTTCAGAGTTGTCTCTTTTTTTAAACACAGTAAATGGGAAGCTGCACTTAGTAGCTCCCAACCAAAAAAATTGTCTTAAAATAAAATGTAGTAGTTTATTAATGTTTTAGTAGCAGTACTTTGTTTAAGATGGTACTCAAAAGCGTACAGTTTGCTTTCTAAGAATGTTTTATCTGCTCACTCTGTTTATTCATTCTGTTTTATCAGGTCTTTTCCAAAACACCACAAGCAGTCAATGCACTTTATAAAGGACTCCTGACCTTTTGCATCTTTCTAAGTCATATCTAGATGTCACCAGTGTTTCCCATGTTAACAGTTCTGAGCATGTTTTACTATATGTGCCTTCGGCGCCGAGCTAGGACAGCGACGAGAGGAGAAATGAACAGCCGGAGGGCTATTGAATCAAACACCCGAGCCTTACCTATCAATGTTGAAATAGTTCAGTATGCCAAAGAGGTGTTGGATTTCAGCTCTCACTATGGTAGTGAAAACAGCATGTCATATACCATGTGGAATTTAGCAGGTATTCCAAACGTGTACCCTAGTTCTGGTGACTTTACTCAGACTGCTGTCTTTCGAACTTACGGGACCTGGTGGGATCATTGCCCTAGTGCTCGGCTGCCATTCAAGAGGACACCACCCACCTTCTGTAGCCAGGACTATGTGGAACTTGCTTTTGAGGAACCAGTTTATCCCACCGCAGTGCACATTCTGGAAACCTATCATCCTGGAGCTGTAGTTAGGATTTTGGCATGCTCTGCAAATCCTTACTCACAAAATCCACCAGCTGAAGTAAGGTAATTTTTTTTTTTTTCTCCTTTATGCTTTCTTGTAAGATGTTGAATACTACAAATAATGCTATTTAGCGAACTTTACTTCTTAGTATTTCTCTATTTTGTATCTGACCCACCAATGTTTTCTTTATTTCTGCATGTTTTTAAAACTGTGGTGACATGTTTTTATAGCAGCTTCAGAGATGTGGATTATTTTGGTGGGAATTAATGCAGATCCTAATAACAGATTTGATTTGTGTAATGATAGTTTTTGTGTTGGAATTTTTATGAGCAATAATTATTATGTATGTACGAAAAATCACTTGTGAAATGGTAGTTGTTCTGAGTTGTTCTCTTTCTGCAATAAGAAAGGCAAATTGTGTAGAAGAGTCTGAGGATTCACGGCTGCTGTATCATCCTGCTTCAAGTAGCCGTAAACTCTTTCTTCTGTCTGCATGCTTTAGGTTGTACGTATAGTACAGTCAGGCACTATTCATGTGGAAATGAGGCCAAAACCAGAAGCACGGAACAGTCGGACAAAAGGTGATGCCATTTGTCTGATCTTTATTTTTGGTCTGATCAAAGGGTGTGAGCCACACTTCATTTTTACACTTGCTTCATAGACTAAAAGAAGCTGATTTCATCCTGTTGGTTTTCTTCATAGTAGAAATTCCTGATGAAATTCCAGCTGGGGGGGCAGGAAGATGGGGACCTGGGGAATGGTAAGATAATAAAGAAGAACACTCTGTATGAGGTGTGAAGCTCTTAGTGAGGAGGTGAGGAAATAGAAATAGACGTAGAAAAAGAACAGGTAAAAGCATATAGTGGGGAAAAACATTGGGAAAAGCTATCAGTATATGCAATCAAAGTATTCAGTATACATCAGAAAGAGATGAAATTATACCAAACCCATAAAGGAGAGGAGAACTGATAGAAGAAAGACTTAACAAAATGCATCCTATAGAAAATAATATGGCAAGAAATACCATATTCCTCTAAAATGCACGCTTTGGCAGTATAAACAGTGTTGGCTTAGATGCTGGATGTTTTTTCCCTGACTTGCCTTTTACAGATACAGCTAAAAAGCATACTTTTAGGTCTAACTTAGTATCCCATGCTTCCTAATGCTAGGCCACTGATGTTTATTCAAAACCCCTAGAAAATCAGGTGTCATGTTATATATTCAAAATTCCCAATTAATATATATTGTGTGATTCTGTCATCCGCTGTTGTTCAGTGCAGTTGTTTGTTTTACAACTCTCTAATAAGTATATACTGTATAGCTCTAAAGTAAACATCCGAATTCAAGGAACAGTGATAGGTCGAACTAATAATAATAGGCCGCCTAACTTCAGAAGTAGGAGTGCGTTTGGCGCTGTAATACAGAACTTATTTATAGGATGGTATGTGGTGAAGGCAGCTTTTAAGACTTTTGAACTTAGAACCTAATGTGAAATTACTTTGGCCAGTTACTCTGGGAACTTTAATTTTACTTTTTGGTTTTATGATGTAGATTTTGCTTCTTTATTTTATGATGTAGCACAGATTTATGTAGAGATTATTTCTGTAAGTATTGGTAATATTGCATTAGAGTCATAGTAAGATAGTGTGCTGCAGGGCAATGCAAGGATATCATTCTAAGTAATAAGCTAATGCTATTTTATGAAAATGTCTGTTTAGGTTTTGGTTCATAAAACAGTACACTTAGTTTTGCATAAAGACTAAGAAGTGTTGAAGGAGAGCTCAAGAAATGTTAGCTGAAGGAGCTATTTAGTAAGGTGAACTAAAAAAAGAGAAAATGGTTCAAAGAGCTAAAAGAAGATGGAAGTGAAAATATAAAACTTTTTGGGATGTGCTTTATGACTCCTCTTGGGGTGTAGTCAGAGTGAGAGCTCAGACTTTCCCTTCTTCATAAAAAAGGATGAAGTCTCTGTAGAGCCCTGGCTTTTAATTGGTGGGCAGGAGTATCTTCTGTTCTGCCTACCTAGGTTAACAACATTTTTGGTTGGAAGGAGGTTGTCTCAGGGAGCCTCAGAACCAGTTGTCTATGCTGCATCTTCAGTACTTGCCAGCCTTGATGCTAGCGAGGTGGTAGAAGGACTTTTTTTTTTTTTTCCTTTTGGCTTACCTTTTCTTAGCAGGACTTGTCTGGTCAGAGCTGCACATTTGGTTTGTCTCCCTTCTTCTGAAAGAGGCAAACATGTCTTATGCACAGTGTCTTGAATGGAAGATGAAGGAACCTTTTCTCCACGTGAGATATGCAGTATTTTTTCTCTGTCTGTTTGCTTGCCTTTATGAGGGGAATATGAAGAGTTGCAAGAATGCAGTCTCTTTTCTGCTTCAGTTCTTGATCCCTTGTTTTCACTTCCAAAAATTCACCAAAATGTCAACTAAGAATTATTTTTTTGAAGGTGGAATGCTGCTGATAATCTCGGGTGATTCTGTGTTTCACTGATTTTTTGGACTTGAAGAACTGCCACACTATTTTCTTCTGTTAAAAAAGGCCGTGTCCCAGTCACTCGAAGGGCACTTAGAACTTTGTTTTCCTCTTCTGACTATTTTGATACTCAATTTTAAATCACCTTATTACCTAAAAACCTTAGAATGCTGCTTTGTTTTATCTGCTGACTCTGGATCTGTTTCTTCCTGAACACCAATGTAGAAAGGATGGGTCATTAGAAAGGTTCCTTTTCACCAGTTCTTACTTTGATATGAAAAGAAGGCCAAATTAATGGTAGAGTCAAACCCACCGTTTGACCAACAGAAATGGTGGAGGAGAAAGCCTGTTGAAACTTGTTTAAATGTTATGCTTAGTGGATTATACTAGTCCAGCTGAGTAATCTTTTTTTTTTTTCTCCTTGTTTAGTATTTAAAACATCAACTCATCCAAGACTTTGCTGTGTGCAAGAGCTTCTAACTTACAAGAGGCTCTGTAAGCACTTGGTGTACAGCAGTCCTTGCTCAAGAGGACTTTATATATTCTTATAGAAAAATGGTTATAGCCGACATAGTTGGCCAATGTGTTGCCCTGTTGCTTACGTTATGCTTCACTTGCATGAAAGAATGATTTATGCAGGTGGTCAGAATAACATCTTTAGTCACATTCCTCTGATGCTGGTGCATTGAATACTGCCATCAGTTACAGCTTTGTATGATGCTGTCTCAGATCAGCTTTATTCAGAGACTTTTTAGAGGTGGGATCAGCTCTTCATGGAATGGGAATAAGCTTGTATTTTTTGGAATGGAATGTAATGGTTCCTAAATGATTCTAATGCTTAAAATGCATCAGTTAATTTGAAGTTTTTTCATTATGGTTTAACCAGCTTCCAGCAATTTGAAGTTTCTTTGTCCTCTCGTATCTTTTGCTGCTTTAAACACAGAAGACATTACATCACTCTCCTCTGCATAAAATAATTTTTAAAAATAATAAATGTCAGAGAAACTGCTGTCTTTACCATTGGAGACCTTTTGTGCTTTTCATCAGTGCCACTGACAACCTTGACTGGTGAGGAGCATTTGGTTATTTCTTAAACTATGTTAGTATCTATGATACAAATTTCTTACATGGTTTACGAGTGCAGAAAATCCAACAAAAAATTAATAATCTGACATTAAGGGAATATTGTAGCATATAGTCTCAGTTTTTATGTGGCAAAGAAATCCCTCCCTTTTTTATATTGTGTTGTGCTATGATTATTATACTGGAGTAGCCTTGAGATTTTGTACTGTGGTGCACATTCTGTGTACTTAGGGTTCAGTGACAGCGATGAATCCCTGCTCAGCCAGTGGAAGAGGCAGAGGTCCACACAGGCCTGATGGGGACACTGCACTTGACAGTGGCGTGAGCTGAAACCAAGAGAGTTTTCTTTGTTCCTCATAGTGTGTTAGATTGATGGACATGGTATAGCTAGCTTCCATGATGAGGAAAATACTTTCTTTCCTGTTTTTTTCCCCCTCTTCATTTACCCAGAAGGCTTACTCTTGATGATTCCCTAATGGCTGCTTAGGTGTCAGCCCTTTTGAAACATTCTGATACTCCTAATAGCTGCTGTCAGAGAGGAAGAGTTTGTGTGTTTTTAAATGGGAGCTTTCAAGTCAGAAATAATTTTTTTAGAAGTTTTTCAACTTTCTTCTTTCACAAAAATAACTTTGCTTCTTAAATTTGGAATATAAAAGAAAAAATCGGTCCATGCTCCTCTTCTGTCATGGTCTTTTTTTAACTTAATTTGACAGTTTCTCTTATCTCATGTACGTTGTAGTGACACCACTTATTCATATGCTTTTATAAAAGCTCAAAACCAGAGAATCCTAACTAGTCTGGGATGTGTGGCAGTGCTCGGGGTGATGTTTCAAGCATATGTCCTTACTGCTATGTGATGATTGCTTCTTTAGTATTTTGGAAATTGTTTTGTGATTCTTTTTTTCTTGTTTTCCACAGATAAAGTAGAACACTGATTAGATTGTTCTCACAGGGGGGATACCATGATCATTTGACTGGCTGGGAACAGTTCCGGAAGTACCAGTGGCAGCGTTCTGCCTTTTGTGTTCCTGCCGTGTATTTCTATTTAATATAATTTCTTTCATGTCATTTAGAATTTTGCTAGATGCTCTTTTGCTCAAAAATTCCGGGTTTGATTTGTAGATGTACAGCTTGGCTCAGTATTTCCTAGTTTAGCTGTGCTTGCTGCGTGCAGGGTTCCTTTCTCTTTTTGAAGGCCTTGAAGCCTGTAGAGGCAGAAGCTACTGCAACCAGAGGAGCAGGCTAAGGAAGATGGACAAAGTAAAAGGCTCCCTCTCCTTCCATTAGGAAGTTCGTTGTATTTAGGCAATAGGCCCTCTCTCCAGAAGTCTAATCCAGGTGGGAATGATGCATATTTGTTTGCTGGCAGCCAAGACTGGGATCAAAATGTTTGATGAAAAAAAAAAAAATTAAAAAAAATCCCCCCTTCTGATAAAGAGAGTGAAACCAGAAAGACAATGTGCTGAATGTAAAATACTGTGAGTCTCTTGCTTGTAGAGAGTGGCATTCAGATGGTTCTTTCGCTCTACCTTTTGTTCCCTGTGAATCTCACATGAAGGCACCCAAAACACTGCTGATACCATCAACACATTAGTGTGTGATAAGGGACCTTCAGGGCTGTATCTCACCTATGTGTAACACACAACTTAAGTTCTAGCCATTTGCATCATTACTTATAACTTGTTTTGACATCTTCAGGAAAACAGCTTTTTCTTGTCCGGATGACTGTCATAGAGGAATGAATTCTGGGTTCATGGGACACAGTAATTATTGAGAAACCCATAAAAAGCTCATGTGGACAGGGCAGTTATTTGAAATATCTTTTGCTGTTTTAAAGGCCCAGAGCATTCTTGGAGTCCTGTCTGCTCTCCCTGGTGTTTCAGAACTGAACTCTCAAAGTAGAAATGAAAATCTGCAGTATATTCCCCCATAGTAATTAAACTACTGTGAGCTCTGCTTATCACCTTGATCTGAATGGTTCTAAAACTGTTCTCATGATCACTCTTCCCTGCCTTTTTATTTATGAACTCACAGCTGTGGCCAGGGGTGCACTTTCCAGGTTATGTTGAACCTAGGGTTCTGAAGCATCCCTGGCCATGTTAGCAGGCAGGAGATGTTTTCTTGTAGGTAGCCTACAGATTATTTACAGAGCATTTGCTTGGATAAGAGTGGATGGGATGTATTATAGTTACATATCATGATTATAATTGTTGCAAAAGTTGCCATTTCAGCAAAGGTGTGGTCATACTATTTTCTGAGTTTCCTTATGTTCTCCTTGTTGGTCTATCTGAAACTTTCCCTTCTTTTGACTTTTAACACAGCTATAAGTTTCTTGGGACAGTGCATTTATTTTTTGTGCTTGAATAGCACGTAGTGCTTTGTTCACTTCCTACACCAATCTCAATTTTAGAATACAAGAAATCTCAGCAGATTGCAGGCAAAGTTTAATCTTGTCTCGCTGGAGAGAAATCTGATTACTTTTCCTAGGAACCACTTTTCCAAAGAATTTTTCTTATTTTATATTTTCTTCAGAAGTAACCAGGTCTACTCAGGCATCATCTTAGCCATTAAAAGGTTTCTAACAGCATTAGGTGAACAAAAAATTAAACAAGCATTAAGTAGGTGCTCTTATTTGACACAAACCTTGCAAGCATGTTTCTCCAGCCTAAAAATTACTAGGCTGTATTTTCCTTCACAATGAGGGAAGCAGAAAGGAAATTTTTTTTTTTTTTTTAACCATATAGGCATATGGAGTGTTTAGTATCAGAAATTTGAGCAGAATGAGTTCCTGGCTATCTTCATGAGGTAGAGAGGAATCTAATGGGAAAACTTAGTCCATTAAAGCTGAATGGAAAAACTTAACTTAAAGTCCTTGTTTTCTTCAATAACTAGAGAAAATAATACAGGTGTTACTGCCTCTCGTGGCTTGGCATGGCAGTGTAAAGACTGAGGCTTTCTAGCACACTGCTGGTGAAACCTTATCACAGCACTCTTATTGCAACATCTTTGATCAGCTGTTACTGTGTATCTGCCAGACTTGGGGACAAACAATGTCCTACCTTTAGTCATTTGATTCTGCTTGATTTTTTGAGAGCTACCTAACTTGAAGAGGTGGGAGGGAAGGAATATTCCTTTGACTTCTTTACAGGTGTTTGATCCTAGATGAAGAGAGCACTTCCAGTTGCAGTAATGGGTGTATTAAGAGTATGCCTACACTCGTGAAGAATATACCAACCCTGACTCAGAGAAATTGCTGTGGCTTGTTCTCGTGTGCAGTGCCACCGAGGGAGGAAAGAACACCAAATCAATGTGGTAGACTTGAGGTTTTCCAGTTAAACCAGCAGTGAACTCCTTTAAAGTTAGATTGGTGGGCTGTTGATGAAAAGCTGTCAGGATAGTGGAAAGTAGTCACCGGTCCTGTTGTTCATCAGCACTTGGCATGTAATGTGGAGTTTCACAAGACTGTAGAAAGTCGTGCTCGTGTCTTTCCTTTATTCTTTTCTAGTTTATTACAAAGACTGGGAACTACGGACACTGCTTGCTGAAGGGGGTTATTACTCTGCAATTTGATGAACCTAGACCTCCAGTTGCATTATTTTTTTTCCAGAGCTCTATTACTCCTAGATAATCCTCTCTTCAGGGCACCAAAGGAGAAGTCAATAACTGAGACATATTCTGTTAAAAGCTGATGGTCCGGTGTGTGCTAAATTAGTGAAAAAATAGGCTTGAGTTTCCTTAGGGATAGTTTGAGTGGGTACATGAAAGTGTCTCAGCAGAATGTCAGATGGTGATCTGGATGTGTTCAAGAAAGGTCACATGCGTTGCCAACATTATTTGCTTAGGGAATCGACCTGTGTGAGAGAGTGTGACAGTGGGACTACATCTGTTACTTTTTGCCATGAGTCGACATACATTTCCCAAATGAATGAAATCTTCTCTTAGTAGTAAGTTTCTCTTGTAAAAACTGTTGACCTTAGAGTTGTCCAGTCTCCTACATTGGTACTCTCTGATGTGCCATATATTCAGCAGTCCTGCATATTTGTTTTTAGTTCATGACTTTCTTTTTTTCCTTTGACAGAAGACTTCTGCAGGCATCCCAATCTACTGTAAGGTATTTGTGGAGAGTGGCATGATGTAGGATAGGAAAATTTATCTGTTCATACCTGAAAATGTCCATCGTGAAATGGAAGTTTCAGCCAATGTGGATTAATTTTCCTATCCTTGAAACAGTAGCAAATATCAAGCTTCTAAGCCTTATTTATACCATGTGCTATGTTTTAATGAAAGTCCTTACATGTGTTTTACTTTTTGTCATAATGGACAAAGTTAGATAAAGTTATCATTTGGTTCTGGAAAATAAAGCATGTTTGATTAATTTTTTTTTTAAATGAATTTTTTTCCTCCCCACGTGTTCTGCAGTATATGTCAGTGTTGAGCAATACTTGTAAATTCAGAGTCATGGTGTCTGGTAGGGAAAGCCAAGATGCTGAGGTACTAAGGAGCAGATACGGCGTTTCTGAGACCTGTGTGACAGGACAAGTAGCCTGAGAGAAATCCTTGAAGCTGGGCCTAGGGTGATTGGAAGGAGATGGAGCAGATGTGGAAGTGTCTGGGTTTTGCACACGGGATGCAGAGATCACTTTAAGCATACTATCAAAAGGAGTAGCAGCAGTGGCTGCTGGAGGCTTCCTTCTTTAGGAATTAAGTAGACTTGAGGGAAGAGATGGGCATCAGTGACTGAAGTACCTCTAAAATCCATTCACTGACTGAGGACCAATGCACCTATAAAGAGCATGTTTCTGTTTTCAGGCCTTTTGACAAGTTTGTGAGCACTCAAGACCAAATGAATATAAGACTTGGTTCTCTGGATTACTCAATTGGCAGCAGGTTTCACTGTGATTTACTGGAGGAGATTTGAGGTCTGTGTGTGAAAGTAAGGGTGTCTGTATGGAAGTTCTGTGCATGGCCTGAACCTCCTTCTGTTGCTGGACCAAAGAGGAGAAAAACTTTTCAGTTTAGCAGTTTGGAAATTCTAATGTTTTTTGCAAAGGACCCTTTAAAAAATGACTTGAAGATTCTACCTCCTTTGGTAATTTGACAGTGAATTACTTTTAAAAGGAATAGTTTTCTTGCCTAGACAGATAAAGTAAAGCTTAGGTTATTTTTTTTAATAATCTGCAGTGCTGCAATTTGAACGGGTTTCATGTTAAAGAGTCTGAGCTGTGGGAGTTGTTTTTTTTTTGTTTGTTGTTTTTTTTTTTTTGTGAAAACCTTTTGTGGGGAATAAGAGACATGGCAAGACTGTTCCCTAACACATCATCGTTGTGAAGACGTCTGTAGTCCATTTGTTACAATTACCTTACCTGTGAGATGTTAGAACAACTTGTGTGTGAATAGCTACTCTAACACAAGTGTGCAACTGTGAGTATACAGCTTGTTTTGTTGGTTAGCAATGCAGAGAAAATATGCTAAGGTCATGAATTAGTATGCCCTGTTAAATTCATCCTTAGGATATTTACCAAATCTAGGGAAAACAACAATTTTCCTTGTCTTGTCAGCCATGTTTCTCAGTTGTTAAATGCTTCTGACAGCGAAGCACTTTTACTGTGTTCAGGAATTGCTTTAGTAACTTTGATTTTAATCCCTGTACTGTCTGTGTGTGCAATTTTTCTTTCACAGATGGGAAATCCTTTGGTCCGAGGCACCTACAAAGGTGAATGGTCCTCAGGCTCGGCAATTCACACCTTGTATCAAACAGATAAACTTTCCCACAAACTTAATCCGACTGGAAGTGAACAGCTCTCTTCTGGACTATTACACTGAATTGGATGCAGTAGTACTACACGGTGTGAAAGAGAGACCTGTGCTTTCACTTAAGACTTCAATGATTGATATGAATGATATTGATGAAGATGAGGATGAAGAAAAGTATGGCTGTGGAATGGACACCCTTAATAAACAGTTCAGCATTGTTACCCTCAGGGAATGGCCGACTAACGGATATTTTGATAAACTGCCTTATGAGGTAAGAAAAGCATGTTTATACTCAATGTATTTGTCTTGATCATTAAGGGTGCAAAGGTGCTTTATAGGGTACTGGTCAAGATTGTTGGTTTTTTCCAGTTAGAGTTCCTTGCATTCTTTTGTGACTCTCCTGCAGTTGTTGTGTAGTTATGCCTGAATTATGTAAGTCTGTCTGCTTCCGTGGACGGATATTAGCAAGCCACTTTGCTGGTATTTGCAGTTACTGCACTTTTATTTCTCAAGAATCTGCCTACTCACACACAGTTTTTATACCACTTATTCTAGCCTTGAATTTCTAGCTCTTGAACTTAGAAGCTTCTGGCAGTTTTCCAATAGTTTTAGTCCTCATGCTTGATGAAGAACATATATAAAAGAGAGATGAAAAGATCAAATTGAGATCTGGAAGTGCAAATAGTTTGTAATATGCTCAAAGTTTCTTTTCCTGTTGTTTCTCTTACAAAAACCCAGAACTATGTTCTTGTATCTGCCATAATATTTTTGTATTATTATGAAATAAGCTCCTTCCATCCAGCTAAGTTTTGAAACATAGTGCAGGTAAAAAGTGTTACAGCTGGACTTCTGTACGGTGTCTTGTTTTGATGTTTGCTATTTTTTTATTCTATCGTTAGCACAGAAAACAGTTGTGAAGAAAGTACTCCTTTCAGATCCCCTGGCAGCAGGGCAGTTGCAAGTGTGCTCAGTGTCAGTGTAGCTGAATATTCTTCTGTCCTGTAATTTCCATTATAATGAGATTGTGAAGTATGATTGCTGAATATTGTGTGCAGGCCAGGAAATTCTCAGTGGGGGGTAGCTGTTTATGGAGGCTACTACCATACTAAGAGTAAGAATTGACAAACGAAATAATTATCTTCACCTTTACCTCTCCTGAAATGAACTGAGTTTGCACATAGCGGAAAGGAGCCTTAACTTGCTGGTCAGACCTCTGGACTTGGGCAGAGACATGATTGTTCCTGCTCTTCAGTGTACTGCAGTCTGGCAAAAGAAGCAAGTGTTTGTTTACTGCGGTAACTCATGAAATGCTCAGGGTGCTTGTGGCTTGAATCAGACTCACTTCTGAAAGCGAAGGGAGGATGGTGAGAGCTGCTGTCCCTGATTGCAGGGCACTTTCAGAAATATGTGATCGAATCAAATAGTATTTTGGTTTTGTCATGTCTTTTGTCTCTGAGTACCCCAGTTTGGCACGTGAAGGCCATAGTTGGGTGACCGTATGCCCTAGCAACCTGCAGAAGTTTGCTGTACTTGTGAAGAGGAAAGAGAGAGGAAGAGAATTTAACAACTCTCTCTGTCTTTCTGCTGTGTATTTATCTTCTCTTTTAAGTCTTCTTCAGTTCTTGAGTTGGGGTGGGTTTTTTTGTTGCTGCAGTGGAATAATAAATCAGGATACTAACTGAGTTAGCTCTAGTGTTGCTTTTTTCCCTCCCAGAGTCCATATAGTGTTCAATATATTTTCCTGTTGGTACTTGTACATCAGTACTGAAGTAAAGAAAGTCCTTTGCATATGCAAAGGTGCAGTTGATTCCAGAACATCTTAAAATATATAACTTTTTTGAAAATTTGAAAATGTGTTGGTTTTAGTCATTCAAAAAAATTAATTGTAGAGAGAACCTGATTTAAGTCTATGAAGTCTTGTTTGAAAATGCTGGGTAAATTGACTTTTAGTGTAGAAGACTACCAGAGAGATTGATTAATCTCTTTTCTGTTCCATGTGATTATACGTATTAAGATTATAATTTAGGAAGTGTTTGTGTAGTCCTGTTACTTCTATGAACTTCTGCCTCCATGTACTTTATTGTGCTTTTCTGCTTTCGTGCTTGTGTACCACCTTCTTTTTTTTTTTAATCCATTTTTAAACATGTTTGGTTTCATGAATGCATTTATGTGGTCTATCAGTACCAAACACATATTTTTTTTTTCCTTCAGATTTGATTTAAAGAAACTGAAAATATGGGTGGAATATTTATCAGAAAAGTACAAAAGACTATTTCTGGACTGGTTTTGTGACAGCAGAAATCCCCATCTCCTACTTTCTTGGTCCAGCTGGAAGGTTTAGGTAGCAGAACAACAAAAATGTTGTACTTTGTAGTATGACAATTTTTTATCGCATCAGATACAGGAACAGTATTCTGCATGCTGTCTTCAAGACTGACAAGTGTCAGATTTTTCGGGGTAGTATTTGAAACTTGTAATGATGAAGTAAGGCACCCACTGACTCCTTCCAGTTTTGATTGATACATTACATGAAAAATTGTATCTTTTGTATGTTCATGTTGATTATGAATGCGTAGCTGTCCTAAGTCTTCATACATATGCCTATTCTTTATTTGAGTTGTTTCAGGCCTTTTCATACTACCCTCCATAATTCACAAAATACTCAGGCTGAATGGTCTTCTGTGCTAATCTTAAAGTAGACAGCAGTTCCTCCAGCCTTTGTTTTGCCTTCGTTGTCTTTCTGAAACTTCCATAGACTACCCTTTCATAGACTGTGATGCTCCTCAAAATGACATTAGGAATGGCTTGCTGCAGTGTGAGCTCTAAAAGTGTTGTAAAAGTCTAGATTACTCCTACCAACAAAAGAGAAAAATACTCGACTCCTGGGGCACAAAATTCCTTAGAAGAAGGTGTGAAATCTTGGATGAGCTAGGTGAGAGAATTTTCTTTCCCTACCCGTGGATGATGTTAACTAGCCCTTAGTAGCTGTGGAGTACTTGTACTATCATCTGTTCTCTAGAATTGAGGAAGGATTTTATAGGAGATACTTCATGTCCTTGTCTGTCTTCCCAGTTACCTTTGACTAACTTGTGCTGCTTGTAAAGTGGAAGGAGTAAGGCCTTAGTCTTAGTTGGCTTCACAGGAATGCTTGACACCTGAAGGCCTGAACAAGTTAAAAGCCTTTGAGAAAGGTGAGGAATAGCTGCCACAGCATACCTGTTGTGCGGTTTGGGACTCGCCAAGATGTGCCAGGTACCAAGAAACTAACTTTTATTCTCCAGAGAGGAGAGTCAGGAGAAATCCTGCATGCTGCAGTCAAAAAGATATATTTTTTATATAAATTTTGATATAAAAAGATACAAATGACATCTTTTTCATTCCTTGAAGCCAACTTTTCCTAAAGCTGCCTACAAGATTTATGAGCTGTTCATGTCTACTGGGGAAGTGAATTTCACCGCTAAATGTGGATTTGGCACCTATGTTCCAGGAAAATGGGTCTTGAATGTAAGATTTGCATACCTTAAATGATACTTATAAGAGTCGGAGTAATAAGCAGGAGCATTTTTAAGTGTCATACACTTTATCCCTCAGCATTAAACTTCTTAAATCTTTCCAGAACATATCATAGAATTATAGAATGGTTTGGATTGGAAGGGATCTTAAACAGCATCTAGTTCCACCCCCCTTGCCATGGGCAGGGACACCTTCCACTACACCAGATTGCTCAAAGCCCCATCAAACCTGGCCTTGAACACTTCCAGGGATGGGGCAGCCACAACTTCTCTCGGCAAGCTGTTCCAGTGTCTCACCACCCTCACAGTAAAGAATTTCTTCCTACTATCTATTCTAAATCTACCCTCTTTCAGTTTAAAACCATTAGGCCATGTCCTATCGCTATAATCCCTTCTAAAAAGTCCCTCTCCAGATTTCTTGTAGGCCCCCTTCA
This sequence comes from Burhinus oedicnemus, assembly GCA_008921705.1. Classification (NCBI taxonomy): domain Eukaryota; kingdom Metazoa; phylum Chordata; class Aves; order Charadriiformes; family Burhinidae; genus Burhinus; species Burhinus oedicnemus. The sequence continues at coordinate 7,090,042 of VFFE01007669.1, forward strand.
GATACTGGAAGGCTGCTAGAAGGTCTCCCTGGAGTCTTCTCTTCTCCAGGCTGAACAATCCCAACTCTCTCAGCCTGTCTTCATAGGAGAGGTGCTCCAGCTCTCTGATCATCTTCATGGCCCTCCTCTGGATGTGCTCCAACAGGTTCATGTCTTTCCTCTGCTGAGGGCTCCAGAGCTGGACACAGTACTCCAGGTGGGGTGTCATGAGAGCAGAGGGGCAGAATCACCTCCCTTGACCTGCTGGCCATACTTCTTTTGATACAGCCCAGGATACGGTTGGCTTTCTGGGCTGCAAACACACATTGCTGGCTCATGTTGAGCTTTTCATCAACTAACACCCCCAAGTCCTTCTCCTCAGGGCTGCTCTCAATCCATTCTCCACCCAGCCTGTATTTGTGCCTGGGATTGCCCTGACCCACATGCAGGACCTTGCACTTGGCCTTGTTCAGCTTCATGAGGTTTGCACGGGCCTACCTCTCAAGCCTGTCCAGGTCCCTCTGCATGATATCCGTTCCCTCCAGCATGTCGACTGCTCCACACAGCTTGGTGTCACCGGTAAACTTGCTGACGGAGCACTCAATGACACTGTCTTTGTCACCGACAAAGATGTTACACCGTGCTGGTCCCAATACCGACCCCTGAGGAATGCCACTCATCACTGGTCTCCACCTGGACATCGAGCTGTTGACCACAACTCTCTGAGTGTGACCATCCAGCCAATTCCTTATCTACCGAGTGGTCCATCCATCAAATCCACATCTCCCCAATTTAGAGACCAAGGTGTTGTGCGGGACAGTGTCAAATGCTTTGCACAAGTCCAGGTAGGTGACATCAGTTGCTCTTCCCCTATCCAGCAATGCTGTAACCCAGTTGTAGAAGGCCACCAAATTTGTCAGACATGATTTGCCCTTAGTGAAGCCATGGTGGCTGTCACCAATCACCTCCTTATGTTCCATGTGCCTTAGTATAGTTTCCAGGAGAATCTGCTCCATGGTCTTGCCGGGCACAGAGGTGAGACTGATCAGCCTGTAGTTTTCCAGGTCTTCCTTTTTCCCCTTTTTAAAAATGGGGGTTAATGTTTCCCTTCTTCCAGTTGGTGAGAACTTCACTGGACTGCCACAACTTCTCAAATATGATGGACAGTGGCTTAGCAACTTTATCCGCCAGTTCCCTCAGGACCCGCAGATGCATCTCATCAGGTCCCATGGATTTGTGCACCTTCAGGTTCCTTAGGTGGTCTCGAACCTGATCTTCTCCTACAGTGGGCAGTTCTGCATTCTCCCAGTCCCTGCCTTTGCCTTCTGTGACTTGGGTGCTGTAGCTAGAACACTTGCCTGTGAAGACTGAGGCAAAAAAGTTGTTGAGTACCTCTGTCTTCTCCATGTCCTGGGTAACCAGGTCTCCCGTTTCCTTCTGGAGAGAGCCCACATTTTTCCCTAGTCTTCCTTTTATCACTGATGTAGCTGTAGAAGCTTTTCCTGTTGCCTTTGACGTCCCTGGCCAGATTTAACTCTATCTGGGCTTTTGCTTTCCTAACCTGACCCCTGGTGACTCAGACAATTTCTCTGTATTCCTCCCCAGCTGCTTGTCCTTGCTTCCACCCTCGGTAGGCTTCCTTTTTGTGTTTGAGTTTGTCCAGGAGCTCCTTGTTCATCCATGCAGGCCTCCTGGCATTTTGGTTTGACTTCCTCTTGGTTGGGATGCAATCGCTTCAATTATTTGTAGGCTTTGAGATAATCAGCAAAATTTTGTGCCTCTCGTTGGAAAGAGAAACTCATGAGGGTCTTAAAAGCTGTCTTAACAGCTAATAACCATATGGCACAAGATTCCCTTCAGTTAATGGCCGATATACTGCCAGTTGCTATGGCCGACTAGGCTCTGAGCAGTGGCACATGGAGAACATCTCTCCAGCTTTAGTCCTCCTGGAGTCTCAATTATTTGCTTGTGCAGTCTGTTGGTAAGACCCTTTTCTGTTTTTTGGATCAATAAGGGTCTTAAAACCTTTACAGCCTTTTATTACTGAGAGCATCGGAACCTGTAGCCTGGTGATGTAAAGCTCACTCCGCCAAAGCATGTTATGTGAGTAGGATAAAGAAAAGAGAGACTTAAATGGTTGTGTTTTGTGAAACAGTTGCAAGATCAACTTTCCATGTGTTCACTTGCACTATTAAATGTGTCTGCATTTGCAGGTACAAGCTATAGGACCATGGAACTAGGAACTGTGTTTTCTTAAACTATGTTGAGGAATGTCAAAAGCCCTAGAACACCATCTTCTTCCTGCCTTCTCTCTTTGCCTTTTTGTGCACATATCCTCTGTCCTTTATCTGAGCATGTCTTAGTATCAATTCTGATTGAGTCTAAGCTGTGGCAGCTCTAGCTGCAGAATGAAAAAATTTCAAGTTATTCATTTGTGCATTTCTGAATGAGCGGTTTGCGTAGGCCAATGTGTTTTCATATTGGAGGGACTCAGGCTGAAGAACTGAAAGAGGACATTTGTAGAAAGCACAGATATTCTAGATTTGACCACTATCCAAGCATTATTCTGACTAAATCAACTTCTGCATTATTGTGCTGTAGCAACAGCAAGTATTTTATTGGGTACAAATGGTTATTGCTTGGTGTTTGTTATTCAGCAAAAAAAGCTTAAAGCTGGAGAAACTTTTGGGTAGGTAAGTACCATTAGGAGCTACACTACTGGTAAATTTTTACCCTGTGTATTGAAGAGTGTGATGGAGATCCTGTCTGAGCTTATAAGCAAACTTTGCAGTGGGTGAGATGTCTCAGCTTTTAAGATGTTTTATTTTTTAATTGGTAATTCAAAATACAGGCATATATGCCAGACGCTGCAGTCAGGGGCTATGATGGTGCTAAAACACATGTGGATCAGGTATGAATCAGGATCTTTTTTGTGTGCAAACAGCATACAATTAAATTGTATACTGCTGTTTGTTGAATTGTTGTGGAGAATTATGATTTGGAAACCTCCAGTTTTTAGAGGTTTTCACTGTAGGGGGTGTTGATCTCATCACATCTCTAAAGCTAGCATGTGTGATATTTGCCCTGGAAATGGGAAAGAAAGTACTTTTGTACTTTTGGTCCATCGTAGCCAAAAAAGGCGATCAGTGTTGTATAGATTATATTTTGTTTTTTCTCTTTATATTCCTTTGTATTGTTTTTCCAGTAAACTTTGTTTTTACTGATCGATTTATAAGGACGTGAAACAATAATGGTTGCTATAATTTTTCATAAATGTAAAGTAAAAACAGTTGCTTGTGGGAAACTGTGTTACAAAACTCATTTTCAAAGCAGATACTCGATTGTGCAGCATTCTCGGAATCACCATGAACATGACATAGTGCAATACAGCGTATCGGGTCGCATACTCATTATGGTATCAAATTGTACTTTATGATAGGATACACATACATAAAAAGTGGATTTCTGATGGACACCAGACTGCAGATTAATGGTGATTCATGGTTATTAGCCTGTAGGTTTGGAACCTGTTATCTTTGTCTAATCAAAAGCCAGAAAAAAAGTACTTTATATCTTAATGTCATAGTAGTGACATTTCATTATATTTTTTCATTCTAGATATTATGAAGTAGCATAATTTCAGTAAAAAATAAAGAAGGATTATTTTTTCTGATTAAGACATTCATGCGATAAGAGATTTCATCTCGGGTGTCTAAAGATTGCAACATCCTGTACATTATGAAATATTCATTAAAGTCATCAGTTAGTGTAAAAGGACATTGGTGAGGCATTTATTCATTCACCATTATCTTTACTGCTCAGAAGTCACAAAATATCTTTGTCTTCCATTGAACAAAATTTGTGTTACTTTGTTTTTATCAGACATTATTATGCCACATTAATTGTAGACATAAATTTAGCTAACTGTGCAGCCTTTGTGGCTGAGCTCCCTGCTCTTGAAAACTTACTGAATAAGCATGGGAAAAACCTGAGGGGAAAGATGTTCATAAAATAGATATTTAGGTGGCTTACAAAGTATGAAATAGCTGAAAGACTGCAAAGTAGTTTGAAGCTGTCTTTCAGAATATTAAAAATCATTTAAAGTGAATTGATGGCCTTAGAAAAACAGGTATATGTTTAGATATGTGCTATTAGAATGACAAACAAAACTGTGCTAAGCAACTTTGAAGCTGAAGTATGGGTCTGAGCCAAGCAAAAATCAAGATATTAACTTGGGATTATGTCTGTGTTAGCTCCTAGTTAGTTTGCTCGCTCTCAGATACCAAAATGCCAACAAACTAAATGTCAGTTGGGAGCAAACTTTGTTGCTTATAATATATTAACTGCAGTTTTTATATATATATATTTTATTTATATATTGCTGTCACATTGAAATGCCTACGCAGATTCTCTGCATCACGCTGAGGTGAGAGTTCCAGGCACCTGCAGAGACAAAAAGCCTGGGCTGTTTTTAGGGAGGGGGAGGAGCAAGGAAGAGGGAAGGCTTGAAATCAAACTTGAGAGAAACTGGAGTATATGCAAACACTGTATTTTGGCATTGGAGTTGAAGTTAAATTTTTTGAAGAGTCGTAGATCATGTTTGAAATCCAAATACTAAATCTGGAGCTGAGTAGGAAGTAACATTTTTCATTTTGCAGGAAGTTGGATTGTTTTCTTATTTCTTCTCTTCCAAAAATGAAGGGGGGAGGAGGGGAGGCGGAAGCTAGCTGCATAAACTGGTACGTTGGAAGTACAATCTGTTTGGATCTCTTGAAAAACTTCATTTTCATTTTATGTCAAGCATTTTATTCTGATTTTTGGCGGTTTTGTCTTATGAATCCTTATAAGACATTAAAATGAAACATGATGGTATTTTGAAAGGGCCACAGGACTCTCTTCAGTTTAAGCTGGTTTGTGGGTTATTTTTTTGTTGTTGGTTTGTTTTTTTTTTTAAATTTACACTGATTTATTTCAGTGAGTTATTGTTTCCCACTCTGCTTGAAAACACTTAGTCAATTTTAGTTACATAACTTGAGTGCAGGGACTTACAGCTGTTAAAGACAGCCCTGGTAAAGTAAACATTAATTTTTAGATTTCATCTTTTGATTGCATTTTCTCTCAGTTTCTAAGCTAATGGAGATTGGTTTTTTTTTTGTCAAGCATTTTTGTTATTTCCCAAAGTGAGTATTTATGTGTCTGTGTGTGTTGATCTTCCTTTAGAAAGGAAAACTGAACGTGATAGCAGATGGGATATTTCTTAATTTCTGAATGTGAGATAAGCATATATAGTGGTGCTAGTCAGAAGGGCTGGTCATTATTCTGAAGCTGAGATGATTCGATCTGGTAAAGATAAAAGAGGGTTTTGCTTTTCAGATTTGACTCTGGCACAGAACAAAAATGCTCTCAAAGTATTACAGCAAGAAAGAGACTACTTCATAAAAGAAGATCTGAATATGTTGAATTTTTTACCTAGGTGCACAGTCCAGCATAGATGGGAGAGGATATAAGGTAGAAGACAAAACACTGATTTTTAAAGCACGAAGCAGCTGAATAAACCTGAAATCAGTTCAAGGTGTGGGGAAACTGGGACATGTTATGGTTTTTCCATGTACTCTGCAAATATGCTGCCATCTTAAAACCCAAATCCAGAGAAGAAAGAGGATGCCAATTCAGTGTTCTGATAAACGGCAGTGCAGACATTGTGAAGGGAAATATGTAAACACAGTGTTTACATATATATCACTGTTTAAATTAGCATGGGTAAAGAAACTTCTAATTTGAAAGCTTTCTGTCACTTTCATATGCTGATCTGCTTTTTCCTTTCTTGTTTAATACGTTGTCAAATTGAGAAGGCAGCACAGTCCTATTTAATAGTTAATCAGTGATTTATTTGAGAAGTTACTTTTAAGTAAAAGGATTTACTTTTCTTTGAAGTGAGAACATCTTTTCTTATTCCTTTGCAGTTTTCCCTTAACATTTCAAGTGCTATATGACCATCTGTGACTTTTTTTTCTTTTTTTAATATAGCTCATCCAGTTGATTTTGAGTCACCTTACAGTACCAGACCTGTGTAGACTAGCGCAAACTTGTAAGCTACTATATCAACATTGCTGTGATCCTCTACAGTACATTCATCTCAGTTTACAGCCTTACTGGGCAAGGATTAATGACACATCTCTGGAATACCTACAGTCTCGCTGCACACTCATCCAGTGGCTGAATTTATCTTGGACTGGAAACAGGGGAGCCATCTCCGTTTCTGGATTTAGCAGGTCAGTGCTAAATGTACAGAAGTATTTTGACAAGCTCTGTTTGCAGAGCTGCTGCACAGTAGTTTCAGTAAGTATTTGAAGCCTTATTAAAAGACAAGAAATGTGTTCGATTTACTCTAAAGGGTGTGATTGTAATGATGTAGAAAAAACCCAACGGCTAAAAGAGTAAGAGATAGTAGATGTAACAGCCAAAGTCCATTTCAATATGTAGAGTCTGCATGTGCCCAACTGCCTGTGACTGAAAGGCTTCTTCCAGGGGAAGCTGTGTTTTGCTTTCTCCTGCGCTTCTAAAAGACTCCACTAGAACCAAGCCATCAAAAGTCCGTCTCACGAAGAAAATGTTTGTGGTTTTTCTTTGTACAGATGAGTCATCAGTAGGACTGTATTAGAATGGCTGCAGTAATAAACTGATTACAGTGCATGCTTACAAGGTATGGGCCCTAAGTAATCACTGGAGTGCAATGTAAATGCAAATATTTTCATAAAAGTGATTTAAAACATTAGCCCTGTTGGGAAACAAGGTTTGCATGTGCATCTTCCACTGAGCTGAAAATATGACTGTGCTGTAGGTCATTAAAATAGCAAATTTGCAGGGATTCTTCTCTGTGTAACAGCCAGGTTCTCTGCCTTCTTAACGTATCATTTCTTGCTTTTGCTTGTTTGCATTAGTTAAACAGCATCTATCAACGCATCTCATTTAAGCAAAAATTGCTGCTTCAACTAAGAGGTAATCGGCAATAGCAGGTGAAAGCAGAACTTGACTGATAAGAAACAGAAATGTTTAATATCTCTTTAAAAAGTTGTCTTAACTCTCATTTGTTTTCTGAATAAAAAAGGTTAAGTCAAATATTCAAACATTTTATTTCCTTTGGTGCCTGGGTGCCTTCCCTGAGGAAGTAAAATAATTTTGAAGAAATACCTTGTCAAGATGAGAATGTTGCTTCCTTTTTTCCTGGCCTTCCAGTATAATCCAAGAACTCTATGCTCTTTTGTGCTTGTTGTTAGAAAAAGGAGATAGACATCAGCTAGTTGTTGAATGGGGTACAAACCCTTCTCCTAAATTTGGATTTCATATTAGATACATTATGCAGAGGATAAATATGCAAGCTTTAACTGAGAATTCAACTCTGAAATCATGAAGTGCTTGCTTTCTGATGCTTAGCTATTAAATCTGTCTTTTGAAAAAAAGTATGTGCCTCTTCATGGCAATTTTTAAAATTTTCTTTTTTTTTTTTTTTGAGCATACAGTACTGCTATAAATTTTTGTAGTCTTGAAAGAAATGAATGTCCAAATTCAGAGAACTATAAACTTTGCAGTTCTGGCATTTCTGACTTCCAGTTAGTTGAAAAAGGCTTTATAGCTAATGACTTTTTTTTTTACTTCAGTGCTGAACTAATAGCAGCATTTACATGTAGTCAGCATTTCTAAAATAATAAATATTCATTGTTTGATTATTAATAATCTGTGAATAAATGCAGTCAATTTATATTCATTATTACGGGTGATATTTATTTGTAACAAGAGAGAAGTGTTTTGGACATTGATACAATTGTGAAGTTACCTTTATTTCTAGGAAAAAGTATTTTTGAAAGAGATACATGCAGTCTGGGAATGGGAGATACAGTTCAGTCATAAATTTTTGAAACAAAGTTGTAAACTAAATAATTTTCAGGTGTGACCTGCTCAGAATTTTCACTTCTGAATAAAAAATTCTTCACTGTAACTAGGTCTGGTTTTGAAAGTTTTCTTTTTCCTAATGCAGAAATGATTTTGCAACTCTTCTATAGAAGTGTCTTTTCTAGTAGAATTTCCAAACACAAATTTTCCTTTTGGCATTCTTCATCAGTAGGTTTGTCAAATTTGCTGGCCTCCAGGAAAGGAAAATTTGCTGCTCCTTTGCTATGGAAGTATCTATTAATATAGGAGACTTATTAGCACAACACTTGCTTTTCAAAAGCATTAACATAACTTTCTTCAAAAAAATAGCTTTCTGCTAAGAGATACTGTTCCTCAAAGGAGAAATCTGTCAAGTAATGTTTTAGTTTTATTGCCCTGGCTCTCATTAAGAAACCACCACCATGTGGATATTTCAGCACCCAAGACACATCGTAGTCATGAAGTTCCACAATTTTTCCTTTTGGACTTCTAAATGTTCCTCACGCAGCCTGACTTTTGGGAGATATTATGCAAAACAGAGTTGCCAAAGAATGGAGGCACTTTGACTTCCCTAGGAATTTTATTTCACGCTTAAATTTTCTTTCTAGTTTACTCTTCAGAATATGAGTCTTGCAAAGGAGATCCTTCAGTTGGCTGAGGAGAGTGCATTGCTGCTTTATCAGTTACCTGCTGATGTTAACTGTTACTAAAAACTTAATCAGATTTTCAGACTGTAATTGTCCTTTGCAAAAATTAAATACTTACATATTTCTGTCTGTCTCTACACGTAACAGTAGAAGACGTACCTTTACATTTATTAGTGTGATATCTTCTCTTGCTGCCTACTGCGTGAATGTTTCTGAATCAGTTTGTTTTTTTCTTTATCCTGCTCTCTTTGGCTTCCTGTCTGGTCTTGGTATTCTCTATTTCTTTCTGCAATGGAAATTTTTAAATAAGGCAGTGAGGTGTGCCTATAAAGTACCAAGCTGCATCTTCTATTTTTGATGTAGTTGGTGAAAAAGTCTTCTTGTAACTTGGGGTTGAGTTCAAACGAGCCTGCTTATACCGTTACTTCAAGTTTATAAATTTTGTGATAAGTTAACCTGGAATGGCTGTCAAGGCAGCTAACTTGGAGGTGTCAAGAGTTCTGCCTAGAAGTTTTAACAATTTGGAGGACTCCCTTATGCTGTTTTTAAAAGTCCAACCTATATTTGTCAATTCAAGGAGAAAAAACGTTATTTGCGAAATGAAATTTGTAAATAACTTCACAAACACTACAAATTGCTGCAGTGTAGAAAAGGCAAAATGGTAAAACCAAAATACTTTATCCTCATAGATAACAGCATTTTACTTTTACAGGGCCTGTTTTTTATTTTGTTTTCTTTATTGGTGGACTTTTCTCAGCATTTGGTGTTACAGTTGGCAGTGTTGAATTCAAAACTGGTAAAGTTAGTTTCATCCTAACAACTGTACAGTTTAGGTTATGATTTCTGTAAGTCAGGGCATGTTTAAATGCTACTCTTGCTTTAATTTTATTTTGGCGAATATCTTTCAAAAGTGTTTTTATCTGTGGTTTCTTATAACAGTCTTAAAAGAAGTAGCTTGTGTAAATTTGTGTGTTGCTTTAAAAGGTTCATATAGATGATTGTAAGAAATAATTGAAAATATGTTTTCTTGTAAAAATGTATTAAAGTAGAAAATTTTTAAAAAGAGTAATTTTAAGAAATGAGACTGAAGGCAAATACTGTATTACCATGAGAAGACAGAATGCTTCAGGCATCTGAACATCCTGAGGCAAAGCTGAAGGTATTTTAACTTATTGATAACATCTACTCCTTAGGGCTAAAAATGACTATCGTAAATTTTTCATTTCAGCATATAATATAGATTAACTAAACTTCATCGTTTAGATTGAACTAAAAGTATGCGGAAAAGTGAAAGACAAATGAAATGAGTATTTGAGCAGTCTCAAGTGTCTGGAATACAAAGTGACAGGGAATAAACAAAGATTTCACAGCGAGCATTACGTAAGCAGCACTGCATTTCTCTTGGTGTTAGAGGTATGGTGAATTTCTTCACGCCAGGGGCATATCAGCGTAGGAGGATAAGACCTATATAGGAAAAGTGAGGCAAGTTGACTGGATGTATACTGAATATTGAGATGCTGAATAAATGCTCTGAGGTTTAAACAGCTCAAGGACAATGACAGTTTAAAAACTGAGTTCTGCATGCAGATTTGTTTGTATCACTGATAACGTCATTAGATTGTTTAAACTCTTTTGCTTTAAATATCTGATGTATTAGGATTTTTATTTACTTCTAACATTTTATACTATGAAAACGAATTAATAATGTTTTATTTTCAGGTTAGTGATGCAGTGTTTGCATGTCAAGCGCATCCAGGAATATTTCTTTAACACCTTTCTTGTTAACATTTGAAGGCTTTAGTTGCTGTTTAATAGAGGTGTATTTTGGCAACATTTAACTTGGTGAGGCTTTGCTACAAATCAAACTGTCAGGAAGGTCAGAGAAATTACTGAAACATGCATCGAATGCTCAGTCAGAAAATAGGAGTAATGTGTGACTTGACAGGGATTCTCAATTTAAAAACCGTCTCTTTTTTTAATTTCCATAGTTTTTAGTAAAACCTAGGGTTGCTGTAACTGCAATTAAGTAATAATATTTGTTTGGCATGTTTTTATTGAAATAGTTTAATCTGTGTTGAGAAAAGCACAAGATCAGGTACTTAATATTTTCCTTACTTGCCTGCAATGGTTTAAGGTTTGCTGACCAAAAAAAAGTTTTAAAAGCTAGAGCAGAAAATAACATAACAATTAGAATGTCTTAGAGGAAGGGAAGGTGACTTCATTTTAAGAACAAAGTTATGTTACTCAGTCTCTCTCATGCACGCATACTTGGATGCACCAAGACAACCGATACGTGTCCAAACCAATTTATACAGAGTATAGAGTCACCATTCTGTGCCAGCTCCATCCTTCATCTCCTAATGTGCATGTCCTCAGAAATTGCACATACGTATGTTCAAGGATCTTGATGACCTGCTAATCTAACTTCCACTAACACACACTGTTGTCCCAGCCCCTGTGTTGCTGTTTGTTCTTTCTCATGCTTCAACACCTGTGTGTACCCATTCGTTCTCCAGTCATGTCAATTTTAACACTTCTGTTACAATTATCTGTACTACATGCTGCTGCTGTTGTGTAACACAGCAGTCCTGAAAGGAAAAGCATCATTGTGAGTTGAAAAATATCTGGACATGACTTTAAGAAATATGTTAAAATGTAATTCCACAAGCCAAATCTCATTGTTTTAAATTAAGTAAGTAAATTTGTCAAAGTTCCTTTAGATCCTCAGATCTCCACTGTAGGGGTGGTGTAGCATGTTATGATGCAGAGTCAATTAGGCACTTGTAATTTTTTATATTAATTGCACTATCAGTGCAGAGACCATGATCCCAGAAGTTGGTGTCTGCTGATGAACGGAGGTATCAACAGCCGCCATGCAAATATGCAGTCACCACTACTTTGGAAACTACCTACTCACTGACTAAAAGGAGGAGGAATGTGCTTCAGTGTTTGCGGGGAGAAAATGGCAAAATGCACAAAGTTTAAACTTACACAGAACATTAGGGGTTGATTTTATTCAAATATGTAAGCCTTCTCTGTAAAGTAAGTAAACCATCTCCTTAATTATGAAGACTGAAAGGAAAGCAAAAGATTTTAGAACAGTAGACAATAGAAGCTGCCAGGGATACAGGAATGGTACCTCTGGTATGGCCTTGGATTAAATGCAAGACAGGTGGGGATTATGAAGTCCTCTGCCAAGTCTGTGTGAGTAATTATATTGATAGAAATACAGTAAGAAAAAGAAGACCTCAAGATCTTAGAAGTGAAATGAGGAAGAATAAAATCCAAGTAGTTGGTTTTGGGGTGGTTTTTTTTTATATTCTTTGGGTCTGGTGGCAGGCTCTGGAAAGCAGGAGACCTACGTAGCCGGAGGGAGTGTGTCATTGACTCGAAGCAAACTGCAACGGTTGTTTTAATGAAATACTGATTCTAGGAGGGCAGTACCGAGGAGGGCTAGGCGAACGAGGAAATATTGTATCTATCAAGTAATGGAGGTAACACCTCTGATTTGGATGCTAGCATAAGGTAATACTACAAGGGAAAGTGCTAAAAAAAAATAAAAAAATCTATCCAACTCTCTGTTGTTCATAAATGGCAGTTGCTTCTCCCCCTTCCTCTGTGGACACCAAATTCAGTGGTTTATATGTCGATGACTACAAAATGAGTACCTAAGATTTTCAATGAAAATAGATTTGGTAAAATCAGCGTGATTTAAACCTGTTGGGATAATTGTACTAAAGGAATATAAAACTAGGTAACTATTTGTGTTTAGGAATGATGAGTAGATGAGAGAGAACTGGACTGTGATCCCTGCCTGTTGTAGAGCTTTCATTAACTTTGAACCATGTGTGATCAAGTAAGTGAGGATCATTATGCTAACAGTGAAGTGTAGGTTTTGGATCCAGTGCAGTTCCATTAGAGACCATTGGAGCAAATGTGATGTGTTCAGTACCCTCAAAAGTATATGTCTAAAGGTGTTCTGAGGATTTTGTTTGGGAGGGAGGTCTTATGCAGCCAGTTCTGACATGAAGGGTGCAATCTCTTGTACCTTGGTATTTTAATTTTGCATCTTCTTTGTCTCATGGGTTATGCTTATGGTACGGACATAAATGACAAGATTGGAAGTTGTTAATAAACTAAGTGACCCTATGATCATGATGGGTTTAACATCAGCATGAGCAAATAGTGTCCTAACTGCTAATAGATATACTTGGCATTTCGGAAGAGTTTCACTAGGACTAACTTACTCCCTAATAAGGTTTCTCTGGAGCCTTCTCTTCTCTAGGCTGAACAACGTACATGTTCACATTATTCTAGGTTGTTTAGTCAGTCGTATTTCATAACAAACACGAAGGGATGAAGGGAAATCACTTCAGAAATTGTGTGTATAAAATATTGATAATAAAAGCAAAACTAAAGGGATGGATGACTGTGCAGAAAGGAGGAGAGGCTATAAACAGGAACCAGTCAGTCCTCGGTGATTAAAGGAGAGGTATGTGAAGAAATGTTGATTTGGGTAGAAGGTGCTTTTTTGGGGATGGTTTGTTTTCAGATGAGCTAAGTCAGAGCCAGGCATCCAGTGTCTGTTAAGTCTCAGAAGGCAATGCCACGTTTTTTCTGAAAGCGTGAGAACCCTTGTTCTACCTTGCTATATGGCTTTGGACATCCATGTGGAAAGACGTTAGCAAAAACCTCTGTCCTGAGCAGCCTGATAAGTGCAAACGAAGATTGGGGTGCCGTGATTGTTCAGAGGACTCTGCAGTTCTGCCTAATGTTCTCTTCCCTGTGCTGGTTGGCAGCTTCGTCAAATTCCTCCTCCTGTTTCTGTTCATCTCTTTACTTCATGTCTGTCAGCTCATTCTTGTACTCTGCTGCACGTCCCTCATCCCCCTTGCCTTTCTGTTTAATGTCCCCTAAATAACCTTTTCCAAAAAGGCAGCAAAGCCATGAAGTGCAGCGCTCACTGCTGTCACTGTTTGCTCTGCCTGTGTTTTTCAAGTGTAGTGAATTTAAATAAAATGTTATGAGGGTAATGGCCCCTCAAGCTGGTGAGCCCGAAGTTCTTCTCCGAGTCTAGGGTGTTAAACAAGTGTTTCCTTGACCTGGTAATGTTAACTTTTAATAGTCCTAGAAGAAGAAAAGCGTTGATCTGTACCAACATTTATAACAGCCAAGCCCTGTTAAATTATATGGTAGTTAACCTAATATCCATTATTGTAATGGAGTAATTCATAAAATATTGGCCCAAACCACGACAATCCATTAGCAAATTAAAAGCTAGAGGTATAATAAGTGGCGATTGACAAGGTTTTATGGAAAATATCACCATTCAAACAAACCTGATAATTTGTTGATGAAATAAGCTGTGTGAATGTATTGTTAAAGCACTCATTAAATAGAGGAATTGGCTAATTGGTAATCAGCAATGAATCCATACCTCTCTATTCAGATTTCCAGGGGATTTCCATCCTGTATTTCTCCATGGCAGTGTTGAACTCTATTGCTTGCCTAAAATAACAGTCTGATGTTTAAATACCTGATGTTAATTGTTGTGAATTGTCATGTCACTTCAGCTCTGACAGTCCCACAAGAAGGCTTACCAGTCTAGGTGAATTCACTGTATCCAGTATGAAAACAGCAAATAAGTGCTTGGTCTTTATAAACTCTGATTTTACAAGCTCAAATAGATTCTAAAGAGAGACTGCAGAGTTAGACAAAAATAGTCGAAGAGTAGATTTGAAGGCCATACTTAGCAGAACCCCTGTGGCTCTGGGGCTTATGTCTCCCTTTTCATGTCTCATACCCTCTCTTTGTTTCTGATTGCATAGGCTCATAGAAGTGACGGGTGTTAGGGACCTCTGAAGGTCGTCTGCTCCAAGCTCCCACTTGAAGTGTCAGTGTCCCCAGTGCTAGATCAGGTCAGTCAAGGTTTTAGGTGACTCTTGGAAACCTCCAGAGATGGAGATGCCACCCTGGAATTTCCTTTCCCCTCCATATTGCACAGGATCTGCATAATCAGACCAAGGCCACATAATGTGCAAGATGACAGGAATAAAGAAGGGTGATGATGAATGGCAAGTATGACTTGAGTGAGTAATGAAAAAATAAGGAAAAGAGAAGGTTTGAAAACTTGGATCTTGAAAGACGGACTTCAAGTCCAGTGCTACTGTTAGTGTCATTGAGGAATGCCTCCCTGAATGTGTCTGCTTTTAAGACCAGCAGCTGTTTAATCCTAAGTTTCAACAGGAGCAGAGTCTTGGGAAGGCTAGTACCCGTTTCATCGTAGCACTAGGAGTTTTTCTGCAAGCGGAAGCGTCATGTCTCTCTGGCATTTCTGTTGTATCAGTTAAACCCAAAAAGTAATACTAATTTAGCAGTGAAAGTGTCAGAACCTAAAGCTGCTTTATCTGCTTGAAGGTTTTTGTAGGATAGAACTGGTAATAGAGCAGATCAGAATATTTATTTTGAGAAACTAATTCATGTTCTCTCACAAGTAGCTCCATTATTCAAGGAAGTAACAAGAGGAACTCTTTGCAGCCCATAGCTTAGGAACTTAGTTTTTTCTACTGGAGAAACTATTAAAATAAAGTATAACAAAATCATGGCAAATGTGGAGGTTTTTTTCCTATGAAATGTTAAACTTACAAGCCTGGTAATCGATTTACAGTTTGAAGGTTATCTTTGCCGTAAAGGGACATAAGCTTATGTGTTTTCAATGAAAGCTTGGATTAGATATAATAGAGTGAATTTCTGACGTGATCTCTGACAGAAGGTGTAATTCATGCAGAATTTCTAAATTTTGGATATTTTGTCTTCAGATATCTTAAATTTTTATAATTCAAATGAAAATTATGTGAAATAGTCCTTAGGAATCTGTGTGTTCTAGAACAGCTACAAAGTGTTGATTCTGACTTATTTGTTAATGAAAGGAATTAGGTGTTTTTCTGAAAATCTTAATATACTTGTGAATATTTCATCCATTTAAAAATATTTGTTTAACCTCATTTTTACATTTGCAGATTTTTCTGAGATAAAGAGAGATATGAAGTTGCTGGTGGAAACTTGCAGGCCATTGTCAAAATTGGCTTTGGGGTCTGTTTAAAAGCATTTCACACGCTATCTGTGTTGTACTTTGCTCCATTATCTCAGAGTAAATGGCAAAAATGAAGCATGTTCCAACTTTCTAAACCAAACAGAGTTTTCAAGATTAATGCTAATTTAATAACAAACCCTCTCTATACTGTTCTCACCCCCAGTGATTCTTTTGCAATTTGTTTTCAAGGTAGAATTGCTTTTTAAGACTGCTTTAGTGACATTAGCCTCCTTATGCCATGTACAGCATTATGCAGCCTTCTGTGTTTCTTAAAATGTAGTCAAATATTCCTTTGTACAAAACATTGTATAGTATCTAGGTTATGTACAGTATCAAGTTAATATTGATGAAACAGCCATGACTCCTAGACTACCTTTAGTTTTTGAATATTGCTCTCTAACTGGTTTGGTCTCTTCTGGATTTGTACAGATTTGATTTAGAAGTAACTTCTTCAGAACGGTTGTGATTAATTTACTTTGACCTAAGCATGTTTTCTGTTAGTTAACTGAGGCGGCATAAGAGCTGTGGTCTGTAGGCTTTTCCTTGCTCAAAGGAACTATTTCCTGGTTCACATGCTTAAGGTTTTGATAGTATTCAAACTCTCACCTGAAAGTATGTGTGTTTTTCACTTAAAATGTGTCTTTTACAGGTTCTTGAAAGTTTGTGGCTCTGAACTAGTACGTCTTGAGTTGTCTTGTGGCCATTTCCTCAATGAAACATGCTTGGAGGTCATTACTGAAATGTGTCCAAATCTTCAGGAATTAAATCTGTCGTCTTGTGATAAAATACCACCTCAGGCTTTCAACCACATAGCCAAAGTGGGCAGTCTAAAGCGTCTCATTCTCTACCGAACAAAAGTGGAGGTAGGAGCAAGTATTTTTAACCTTTGCTGTAATTTTTTTTCATTAATGAAGTGAATTAGAATTTTGCATGTAAATTAAGGAAATTCAAAGGTAGCTTCAAAAAACATAAGATTTCTTCATTTATTTTCAAAATAGCTTCTGGATTTAACAAAAGTGTAAATAAAAAGCCTACATGTTTTAACTTGTGTGGAAGACTGGTGAGTTTTCACCAGCTGTTTTAAGCAGCATGGTGAAATCATGAATGTGAAAGCTTTTCTCTTGTTTTGAAGTGTACTCCAGACAGACTGTATTTGGCAATATAATTGGGAAATTATCCTGTTTAGTAACTTTCTGTAATTATCAACATTCTCCCCTTTAGAATGACTTACTAATTACTAGATCCGTACTGTCTTTGTATATTAGCAGTATTTGAGACATGTAACACAAATTTTTTAAAATACTTTTAATTTACAGTGTAAAAATTACTTCTTTATACAGTTACACAGTTGCCTGAATCAGGGTTGTTATTGTTTGCTGCAACCTATTTCCTATCTAAGATGGAATGGTTTTACATGCTACAGTTGAGAAGACTGTTATAGTTTACTACGCTTTACAAATGTCGTATCCTAGTAAATTCAGCAATTCGAATCAGAAGCAATTCCATTACTTCTTGCTAGCTGCATTACTCGTGTATTACAACCTTACTACTCTGTTTTACATGGAAGCTCTCATAGTTGTGCTTCTCTTGTTGCAAAAGCTGCTGCTTAGTAGAGCTCCCAAATGGGAGGAAAAACATCTCTGCAGGTTTTTTTTCTAGTTTTTAGTTCTAGGTTAAACATTTTGAGTTTGCTTTTGTGCGTTACTTCTGCTTATGCTTTTGGTACACAGAATTGAGGTTATGACACTGTATTATGTGGGGTGTTAAGCTGTAGTGTAATAGAAGAACTGAAGGTGGAACAGTAGGTCTGTCTACTAGATGTCTAAGGGGCATCTGAAGTTATAGTACCTTATCTCATTTATCAGCTGTTCACACTGAACACACGTGCTACCGAGTTAGTTACATCTTGTCCTTTTTTTGGTAAATCATGTGTACCTTTGTGTCCAAGCTCTAGGTAGCAATCTGTAACAGTGATTTGGTAATGCAAGGTAGGTAGATTAAAGGGTAGGCTACCTGGAATGATTGGCATTTGCTATGGGGTATGCAGGCAATCACCATGAAGACAGTGCCCCTCAGTAACTTGTTACTTTGTGGTAGTTGCTCTGTGTACTGAAGCATTTATTATTTTCTTCAAACTGAAAAATAAATTGGTGAGCCCTGCTTTGAAGTGCCTTTTGTATAGAGCTGAATTGGTGCCTTGGGTGTATCTCTTCTGTTTCTAGCTCACTAGTCTTTCTGTAAATCTTGGATAAATCTCCTTACCTTATTTTGACTGTGGGCTCTAATTCACAAGGCTTTTTCAGATCTGAGTAAGATCATTGTATCAGAGGTAAAGATTGTATAATTATTTTTTTTTCTATTGTTGATTGATCACAATATTCTTGATTCTGCTCAGGTAACTTCCGAAGTTTGAGACTTCGTGCTTGTAATAGTGCAACAGCTGAGGTATACTCTGAAAATGATTGGTAACTGTCATTTCTCAGCTATCACTTTGCTGAACAGAGCTTGAAATTAGACTGAATGTAGGTGGTAAAGATTTCCTGACTTTGAAGCCTTTAAATTGTGAAGATTCATTTCTGCGTTTTGTGCGTATGGACATGCATCTACTTGTAGCTGACAAGATCATTCATTCATAGTCAAGCTTACTTAAGGCTGTGCTTCCATTTTATACATAAGTATAAACAAAAGATGCTGTTCCTAACAAACCACGAAAGAGAAATTTCTAGAAATTTAAATATGTAAATTGGAGAGGATGCTTTTGTGTTATTTGTTAGGGTGAAGCCACTTAACAATATACATTGTGCATCACAGGTGGAAAAGTAAAAGGGAAAGAATGAAGATGTAACGTGTGCTTTGAATTAGAGGATTAGAGTTACAAAAGTCACAAATTTTTAGAAATAACATTACCTTTCTTGCCATTAGCCTCTCTTAATGCAAATCTTTGTTTTTCTATACAAAATAGGCTGCCATTCTTTCTGTACTTTTCAGCTGGTACACAGATGTTAAGTGGTATCTGATGTCTAGATGCAAAAAAGGATAGATAAATTCATCAAGCATGCTCTGAAGTGATTTAGACTTCTCTAAAACTTGTCAAAGAACTGTATTCTTGGTTTTTGTGAAATTTCTGCTACTACTACTGCTTCATCATTGTTGGAGCTTCTAAGGAGCAAACAAGGGAACAAAGCTAATGTTTATCAAGAGCTTGGCAATGTATTGTTGCCAACTGGGCCTGCTCTGAGAAAGAATTTGAGGCCGTGAATCCACTCAGGAAAACTGCTAACTGATAACAACTGTGTGATTATTAAGACAAAGTAAGAAAGAAGATGAGAAGAACAGAGCTGATGTGTGTGTTACGGTCCTCTGAAAAAGTTGTCTTAAAATCAAAAAAAAACCAAAAAACCCCAAAAGAAAAATCCGTTCATTCCATTTAGCTCAGTGTTTTCCTAAATAAATGAGTGGTTTGCTTTTTTTTTTTTCTCTTAAAAATAAACCAAATAGCAAACAAAATAAAGCACCAAGTCTCTTGATCTAAATTTTCTTCTTGCATCTTGTTCTGGAATTGCAAAGGTACAAGTCCTACCATAATTATCAGTGTGTTGTCATTTTTTGTGACAGAAGGACAGTATCCCTGTTCATCCTGTGTTAACTGCCTTGATGTAAAAATGGGGTAATCTGTTTCTGATAGTACTGGGGATTTTGAGGTAATTACCAAAATGTGAGGAGGGAATGAATACGCAAAGAACAAGTAGGTAAAAAGTTGACCAAAATGAGATCTCCAATGGGGTGTCATAATTTTCTTTGAATGTATCTTACTGCACTAGAATTGAAGCACAGTAAAATAAGGTAAAATTAGAAGGGGTGCTACCTTTTATGCATGTAAACACTGATGAATTTATTGTTATGGCTGATCAAGGTAAACACTTGAGTTACTTAAGGGAAGTGATTGTATTTTTAAAAAAAAGCATCACTAACAAGAATAAGGAGACCTAAATAGGACTTAATGCTCTACCTGACTTTTAAAGGAAGGCCCCTCTGCATGTTATTTGTGATACCAGTGAAAAAAGAGTCATTTTCCAACTCCACAGTTGTCAACCTATGTCGAAAATGCAGAGTTGTGTTAGAGCACATCTGGGTAAATAGTACAACTTGTTCTTTTGGTTGTGAATTTGGCTGTGTGGTTAAATAGCATAGGATATGTGATGAAGATTCTCCATCCTTTTTGTCAGTATGTTGATAAAGCTGTTTGTGGTTTTGCATGATGCTTTACAAAGTACAGCATTAATATTTTAATAAAATAAATGGTATTTTGATTAAATGAAAACAAATTCCCATGTGCCTGCCCAGGTGTAGAATCTCCCTCCTCAGACTACATCTTGCAGTACTCTTTCTTTTTATTTTGTTTTTCTAATGCCCAAAAAAAAGAGAAAAATTGCAGAAAATTGACTGCTGTTAATGATTTGTACCAGTTAGGTGCAGACGACCAGATTTTGAGGAAAACATGAACTAAATAAAACTGGCAACATATTATGTAAGCAATTGTTATGATAGTTTCTTGTTATTTTAGTTATTTTCTTTGAAAAGGTTTTGTATTTAAAAATATTCCCATTGTCTAATCAGAGCTCCAAAGTGTACATTTTTAGTGTAATGGACAATGCTGGTGTTCTGCTACTTAGTATCTTCGGCACCAAAAGCACGGCATTGCTGTTATGGAAGACAGCTGTACCATCTGGAGGGCTTTATGGTCTTTGGTTCTAACCCTGCTGATACTTAAGGCCAAATATAATGTTATTTCCTTGACTTTATTGAGTCCCAGTTTCTGTGTACAAAATCAGTTTCAAACCTCTGAAGTGCAGCTTCCAACACCCTTGAATTATTCCAGCCTCTCTGTTACAAGGAGGACAGTCCAGTGACTTTCAGTAACTTGTTGCAGGCCAAACCAGAAGAAAAGAAGGAAAAAAAAAAAAAAAAAAAAATTGTCCTGCATCACTGTACTCCTCTCCACAAAATGCAGCTCATTTTTCTAGTGCTTTAAGTTCATTATTAAAGGTTTCATTCTTAAAGGTTTTTCAGTTCTTTTTATGCTGGAAATAACCTGTAACTTGCTTTGAGAAACTAATCCCAGCGTTTTATAAATGTAATTTTTGCTAGCTCAAGACCACTATTATACTTGTTGGATTTTTCTGCTGGTGGTTTTGATATTTGCTGATATGTGACTCCTTAATGTTTATTCATTGAGAGTGTATTCACAGCATAATTTAAGCACTTGTGGCATTGATACATTTAAAGAATACAAAGAACAATGAAGGTGTTATTGTATACAGTAATTGGTAATGCACATCTTTACAGTTTGAGTATGACTATTATCTTGATTTAATGCTTATTATGAAGTATTCCATCCATATAAACAATGCAGCCAAAATTGTATTTGAAAGAAACCAAAGCCACAATTACAGTAGAACTTGACAGTCTCCTTATTGCTGAGTGTAAATTTTAATGTAAGATAATGTATTTCATATTGCATGATATTTTGAATTCTTTATAATGCATGAAGAAAAAATTTTGTTTTAGTTTGTACTGCGATTGAAATACAAAATGAACTAAACTTAAATCAAATTACAATGGAGAAAGAACTTTGTTTTGCACACATTTTTAAAGCAAGTATTGTATTTATAATTTATATCTTTGATACCTTTGACCAAGAGCACATTTGGAACTTTAGCAGCTGTAAGAGAGGACATTGGAAATTTTAGATACCAAGAAGAGGCATAAGAATCTTCACAGTAAAAGTAACAACTCTTATTTTCTTTTGCCAAGAGCAATGAAAGAGTTAATGCTGCCATAAAATCATTCTACAGTTTTCAGAAATAACCTGTTATGGGTTATGTTATACTTCTGAGAGATATTGTCTGAGGTTTTTCAGCTTGGATGAAACTTCATTGGCTTGGGTACAAATTGTTAGGATTAAGAGTTGCAAGCAAATAGTGGGGAAAAAAGTGAAAGCCTCGAGCTAGAAAATGGGTGGTTGAGCCAGTGACAAATAATCATGCAATACAGGGCCTTGATGGTGCCTTCTGATCCTGTGTCAGGCTCACAGGGCTGAATTTGGTCATCTGAGCTCATAATGTGAAGAGTGAGGGGAAAGAATGAAGGTGTAAAACAGATTTGCAGACATAAGGGAGGGCATAATTTGACCAAATGGAGCAAAACCAAAATACAGCAATTGAATTAACTACAGAGACTATTACTTTCATTCAATTCAGTAATTGCCATGTTGCTGTGTCCCGGTTCCTGCTGTGTCCCTGGCACTGCCAGGTAGCTGTAGAGAACAAGAAGGTGCCCCTGTACATCCTGAATCCTAGCTTGCAAATTACACTGGGCTGATTTGTGAGGAGGCAACTGTTTTGACTTTGGAAAAGGCTACATCTGCACTCAGTAATAAGGTTCATTCCATTTTCATTTCCGTACACTCTTATCTTACCTGATGCTTGTACAGTGCTCATATTGCATGTTTTTAAACCTATGTCATAAAGTTTTGGAGGCAAAAGTTACATCACTGTCCAGTTCTTCATCTCAAAAATGATCCAATAATCCAAGTACATTGTAGGAAGGGCAGAGGGAAGGAGAGGGAAGCTGATTTTTAACAAATATATTCTAATTTTCACCTTTTCACCATGTTTCTTTCCATGTTATATCTTCCAAGTTGATAGCTGACGGATGCTTGAGGAAGAGCAGAGTTCCTGTTCTAATGCCAGCTTATACTGTAGAGGACAATGTTTGTGCTGCCATATTTATTTTGAATCTATAAACAAAAATTGTCTGCATTAATATCTTTAACCGGAAGGCATCACTTAATAAATACACTTGTGATTGTGGTAATAAAGAGCAGGGCGGGGCTCCCCTTGTGCAAACATTGGTTGAGAAGGTGTGAAAGGGGCTGGCTCCTACATCTGTTAACAGCTTTTTTCAGTCTGGTTGGAGAGGCCAGCTGAGTTGGAGCCAGGTAGGCTGGGCTAAGCAGTCTCCAGGAATCCCTTCCAACACTCAGCTCATGTGTGATTCTGTGACTTGGTGCTGGTGGCAATAATTGAGAACTTAACCCATGAGCTTTGTTCTCCTGATCTGTGACCAGGATGGTGCCCAGCTGTGAGATGCACTGGTTCTCTATGCCACACTTCTCCCATCAGTAAAATTTGTGTAATAGCAACTTTCACATTTTGTAGCTGTGGTATGAGGACAAATATACAGAACACTTTGAGATTCTGTGAGATATATATATATATATACATATACACAGTACTATATAGGGTACTCTACATAGGGGTGTGTATAATGACTTGAAATACTGTCACTTAATAATGTGCTTTTCTAAGTTGCAGGAAGTTCCGTTAGTTACAAAGCTCAGGCTTTTTCCTCTGGAAAAATTGAGAAAAGCATTGCTAAAGGAAGCTTGCTTAAGACGTGTAAGCATTTCAGTGAACTAAATGATTACCGACTTTCAGTGGTTATCTCTGTCTCTGTTTGGGTTTTCATGGGTATTTTGTTCTTCCTAAAGGCCGCAAAAACTATTTTGTAAAGGAGGAGGTGACCCCTTCTGTTTGCTTCATCAGGAAATAGCACAAGCTAGCTCAGGGAACTGGAGGACTTAAGCATAGAACAAATTTGGCCACCATTTACTTCTAATTTGGCATATGATTCCCTGCCATTTTCAGCTTGTAACATGAATAACTGAAAACTAACATACAGAAAAGTGAAAATAGGTGAAACCAAAAGAAGGTGAACAACTTGAATAGCTTTGTAGACTTCTAGATCCAATTTAAGTTTCCAGAAACACTATATTCTGTATTTCGTGTATTATTGAATGTTTGTGTACTATCCCAAGACATGTTCATTCTGTCAAAAATAAAATACAAAGGATTTATCCTTAGAACTCAAAATCTTCGAAGTAGTCTGAAAATGAGTGCTTTCTGGAAAGCCAACGGATATGAAAACTTTTCCTGAAAACTAAAGCTAGCACTGTATAAGTATCTAAAATCCATTTTGTGTTCTTTTTTAACTGGTTAAACCAGTGACTGTCATGTGTTTATAAGTACACATATCATCACATCTCTCTAAACCTCTCAAATTCCCTCGTATCTTTAACATAGTTGTTTCAAAGTGTTATAGTACCAACAAGTACATAACTTGGAAATTATCTTGATGCCTTAGAATACTGTTTGGGGGTAAAAAAAAAAAAAAAAAAAAAAGAAAAAAGAACAACCAGAAGCATATATTACAGTTTATTTGCTGGAGCAGATTTAGATAAGAATTATATTTCACCATTACTGTACCTTTTGTTTCTATATTATTAACATATTACATTCTTTCTGTGAGAAGAATTGCTTTTTGAAGCTATTGTAGGTTGATTGTAGGTTGGTTTTTAGATGCCAGGGTACAATACCTTGAAATTCATGAAGTAATTTTTTTTTTTTTACCTTTTTGTATGCAATATTGATTTGCCCTGTTGTACCTCTCAAAACTAACGGTTTAATAGAAGTTTACAGAATTCTGGCTTTTCATCTGATGTGTTTTTTAATTACTGTATTAGAATAGCAGATGCCAAGTAATTTCTGACATAGTTCTTTCACAGACTTTGCCAAAAAAACCCCACACCCAAAAAGTTGATTTTTGGCTTTCTTCTTGTGCTGTATAGTGCCAAAGGGAGGGGAGAAAAAGTATTCTGAATTTACATAGATTTTGAATTACTTTTGACAATCTTAACAAGACTAGCTTTTACATTTGCATGAAGTGTTTGTAATTACAAATATTTATAGCAATAGTGGCACTCAGATTGAAATAAAATTGTCTACTCTGATCTGGGGTTTTTCTTGGTTGGTTGGTTGGGGTTTTTTTTACCACAGGTAGTTCTAGTATGGTAAAACTTTTTTTTGGTGCGATACCTATGAAGTAGAACTCCACTGGCTTAAGATAAAGACTGTGATAAATTATAATTGTAGAATTTCAAATAGTTGATGGAAAACACCAATAACAATGTTTCTGCAGTATTTTTGCTACTAGAAGCCCAAATTGGAGGGATTAACTTTCTCTCTGTTGCTGAGAGGGGGGGGAGGATTGGTGATTGTTTTTTTACTTTTCAGGGAGTCTTACTAGAACCTCCTTTTATCCAGTTTTACATATGGAAATCAATTGCCATTCCAAAGATACCTTAGTCACATATAGTAATCGCTGTCGTCTTAAAAAAATGAATCCAGTGATGTGCTGCCATCGAGATTCCTTATCTCCACTTTATGCAAGAACACATAGCAGTTGCTATTCACTAAGGTATTTCTGGAAGTCCTAAAGCTGAATTAACATTTTAACTAAATGTTTCAATTATTTTGCCTGAAGAGAGGGGAAGCTGCCACATGGAAGAGGACAGTTCAGGATGTTTCCTTTGATTGGTCTTTTGAGGAGGGGTTCTCTCTCCAAAGCCTCGGCGGCAGACCACAGCAGCCTGTTTCTGTCTGAAGGGTTCATGCTGAGAGAAGTGGCGCTCGGCAGGAGAACTCCTCCTGCCAGCTGTCGGGTGAGAGCATCTGCCCCGAGGGAGGTGAACGGGCTTCAGGAAAGCTTGCTCTTCGGGTGGTGGAGCCATGCCCATGTTGCTTCTCTGGCCATTGCTTGAGCTCTCCTGCAAGTCATCTGGTATTTTGCTCTGCGAGCCATCACTATTACCCTGTTTTTCCATCCTTCACCTTTGATTGGTTTGTCTGACTTTGCATAATCTGAGGAGGATAGCGATAACGATGGAGATGCAACTGTGCTGAAAGAGACAGTGAGGATGTTCCTCTTAGGTGGTTTCTGTCAGGTGTTCAGTCTGGCAGATGAAGAAGCTGAATTTGGTTGGTGATAAAGCAGTATTTCTTGTAAGAATTCAGGGTGGGTGCGTGCATGTAGGGACTTAATGCACACTGTTAAAACACTCAGCGACTACATATGACATGGATGATGTTTTAAAACCAGCTTAAAATCCATCACGTCTCTCAGGTGATGATCACATCGTATGTGTGACCTCCCTGTATTAAACCAGCATGTATTTCTTGGGTCCCTGTACATGTCCTCTCTGTTACATTAATTCTTATGGTGGAAAAGTACTTTGCTGCCCACAGAATCACTAACCATTGCACTCTTCAGAAACGCATCCTTGGTGAAAAGCAGGGTATGGCTGTTGTTAAGTAGGACGGGCCTTACCAAAGGAGGTTTGAACTATTGGTGTGAAATCGGGAAGAGGATAAACTTGTGGCTAGTCTGCCCTTCCAAAAAGTTTGGCCTCGATTCCAGTAGTCGGGCCATTCTGTAAAAACTTCTAGATAGCCTTTCGATTCAGATTACTTGATGCCAATAAATAACCTGTGTGAGATGATTGTCTCAATGTCGTGTGGTAAGTACCACACATGTGATTTCTCTCCTTGATTTACCAACAGCTTGTTTGTAGTTTTTGTTATAATTTTGGAGATCATTTTTATTATTATTTTAAGGAAGGAGTTCTTAACCTGTTTGGCATGTTAACTTGCTAATTTCTGTATCATCTTTACTTTGTAACTACATCCAGAAAGACGTGATTCACACTTCTTGCATCTTTTGTACATGTGGTATGTCTCACTTGGTTCTCCAACAGGAGAATTCTAGTCTGTGGTGTGCTGGAGGCCTTGCGTTGCCTATAAGGAGAATCTACAACGTCATTTTGTACACAATAATGTGTATGCAGTAATACTTGTGTGCAGGACAAGGCAGTTGTGCAGAAGAGGGTTTGTATCTGCAGTGGTAGAAGTAGCGCTCATGATGTGTGTGCTGAAGTTTGAGATGTTTTGGTCTACTGTGTTCCCACACTTGTGCTATTGTATGGCTGAGTCAGCTGGTCTGAACCTCCCTTGCTGTAAATTTAAACTTTTTGGGAACAAAAGGGAAGCTCCTGCCCAGATCATGAACAGAGGAACCTTTCTGTGCAGTTCTGAGAATATTTTGATTTCTCTGCTGAGGGATCGGCTCCTGAGAATATGGATGTGATTGATGGGCCGAGAGACATGGAAGATTTCATTGGCCTGACCTTAGTCTGTAATTCTCCAGTTCTCCTTTCCATCTGCTTCTCAGGTTCCAAGAATTTTAAGGAATTCATTCAAAAGTCATTGACAATGACTTCTATTAGGAAGGCAGCATACTTAAAATACCCTGCAGAGTTGCCTCCCCGTTATCATATTTACCCCTCCTCATTTAGGCAAGGTTGAATTTTCTGTCTTGGATTTTCACTCAGATACTGGTTGTTAGTAAGTGGAATAATATTGTCAGGTGTACTGTCAGATAAATAAGCTCCCAAATCATAACTACATAGTATCAAATATATACTGACTGTTTGTCCTATAGTAATTGCCTAATTGCTGTACCAACTTTTAGCTACATGTGTTGAGAAATGTAAATTTGATTTGCATACAAACAGCATGTGATAGCTGTTGATTGGGTACTGGATAATCAGGGTTCCACAATTCTTTACTAGCTGGATGATCAAATCTTTTGATGCTTTTCCTATTTGTGTTATGTAAATGTGATTATTTGTGGAATAAGCTTGTCTAAATATGTTATCCAGTACAACTGGTTAATATAGTCCTAACGACCCTGATTCAAACCTAAAAGCAAATATTTTTTACAATATTTTAACATAGATCTGTACAGTAAGACAAAAGTGCTACGTAGAAACATACATAAATACTATGATAGAACCTGTTTTTAAGTATAACAGCCCACAAATTTATATGCAAAAACAACTCACCTCAAAGGCTCTTCAAGATGCATTTTTTTGATGGAGAGATAAGTAACTGAAATACAAAAAAGAAATTGTGGTCTTTAGGAATGCTGTTATATTAATTCTTTGATATTGTGGGAAAATGCAATATTCTCGTTGTGGTGAGCTTGCAAATGTAGGCATGTTATCTGATATCTGCCTGCAACTAATGTATTTGAACATAAGTGGAGACAGCAGGGCTTGGGGGGGATAGGGCAGGGAGGGCTAGAGATGAGGTTGTCATTTGGAAATGATAAGAAAAAAGAATACAACTTTGGTTGTCCTCTCATATAATGCAACTGGGGGAGAGGGAGAGTAAGGGAATTTTTTTTCTACCCCTAACTTAAATTTTTAATGTTAAAACCCCCAAATTTAAGTCTTGCATAATTCAATTGTTTCTTGGGCAAAGGGGTTAACTGGAGAATTAGTAACTGTGATTAAAAACATAGCAAGCAAGGGAAACTATATTTAAAGAAGGGAGGAAGCAGTCTTTAATGAGACTTTAAGATTACTTTCAGTATTCACTTCACTGAAAAATTAGAAGAAAAAAATTGCAGGAGAATAAAAGCCATGTAAAAGATTTAGGCTCTCAAGTTGTTTCATTGAGGGGCTGGAAGAATTTCCAACTTATGTCAGACACAATTCTTCTGAGAAGGGCAAAAACAGCCCACTGTTTGTTCCCAGCATAAAAAGTAACATTTTTAAAAGTCGTTTTTAAGATTTCTCTATAAAAAGAAAGTTTATAAAAAGGTGCAGACTGTTTCTTCCCTATCTCAACTCTAAAACTTTGGGTATTTTCTGAGGCTCTTCCTTTAATCTTCCAGAGGCAAACTGTGGTGCGCTTATTTTCATGCCTTTTATTACAGTGCAGCCATTATGTGATAGCCATATTATAGTGCATCATTTGTATTTTTTAAAACCTTTTGTATTTTTTTTTTCCTGTAAATCTTGGACTACTTGACAATCACACTGCGATGAGTAAATGGTCAGATATGCAAAGTACATCTTTTACAGGTGAGCCACATCGGCCACAGACAGAAGGGTTTTCTGTTTGAACGGATATTGAGCTCAGGTTATCTTTTGGATGCTTTCTTTATCATACTAACATCAGAAATGATTTGCACTTCCTGATGGATCATGAATACGAGAAGTCCTGAAAAAAGTAAAGGGAGATTCAGTCTTGCCAAGTGTATTACTCTGGCACCAGCATTTGGTTTATCCACTGATAGATTGTCTGTTTAAGCCAGCAACACTCTTGCAATATCTAAGTCAAAACTTAAGTGTGAAGTCTGAGGTCTTTGCAAAGACAAGTAGGATACAAGTTAGTCCAGTATCTGCTATATAGTTGAAGTATACACAACACGTAAATGTCTTCCAGGCTGGCCTGTATTGCAAGGTTGAGGACTTTCATGTTTGGACAGACCTCTCACCTGTCTCATGTGGAGTAAGTTGGGATTTCAAGCAGTAATTTAATCTCTTCTCTTGTCCAAGGCAGGATCAACTCTATTGATGTCCTTTCTTACAGATGTTTGTCTGACCTGTTCATAGAAGTTTTCAGAAACTCTTCAGGCAGTCTGCTTCCCTTTTCTGAGGTTTAGGACTAACTGCCATGCCTTAAAATATTTCTGTAATCTGCTCTGTAAGTTGTTTAGCACCTGTATCATATCCTTCTGATCAGTTTGACGCCAGTCTTCTCTCTTAAAGCAATCCCTGCAAGGTCTCTGCTCTGTGTTTTCCTCACCTGAAAACACCTTTCCTGGGAATGGAGGAAGGGTAGACCAGTTTATTTGGCCCTTTGGACTCTTCCTGGTGTCTGTGCCATCTTACAAAAACTGATTATTTTAGTAGTTTTTGTTTGGGCTTGGGTGGCAGAAGAAATTTAGACCACTGAAGCCATGCTGTACATTACTCCACAAATAAAAAGTAATTGTTACCTTTAGTTTGTTTCCAGGGTGGTTTGTTTTGGTTTTTTTGTTGTTTGTTTTGGAGTTTTTTTTAATCATCCACTCTCTTCTTTTCTCAATATGTGTAAAGGAGAGCAGGGACAAAGCCAAACCTTACCTGTGAAACAGGGAAAACTCAAAAAATCTCCAAACTATACATGTCTTGACTACTAACCTCGAGAATAGTATTACATGGGTAGTCTTTGATTTGACTGTCTCTGCTTGGCTGAGAAAGTGAAATTAGACTCTCTCCAGGTGAAAGCTTGCTGATCCAGAATTTAGGTGGCCTCTTACCTCCTCTTGCAAAGCACTCTAACATCTGAAGTTTGGCCTGTGTTACTGCTTCAGGGTCGGGCGATTGCCTTGCTCTTCTCCTTTGCTTAAATGGGAGTGTTAGCACTCATCTTGTATTGCAAGTCAGAGAGATGAATTGTACAGACAGATGGCTTGAAACAGACAGGTTATTACAATGATAGTCCTTCTATAAGTAATGCATATGGATTCTGTGAGCTGCCATTCTCTCCTGCTATTTTCATGTCCTTTGCCACCTGGATTCTCAATTGACTGAGGCACAACTAGGCATGCACAAAAGGTTTTTTTTCTTCTTTCTTGACATATGCAAACCCCACCTCAGTTACAGAAGAACAGACACTGCTTCTGAAAGAAATCTGATTTATTGTGTGTGGGCATGTATGCACACCAGAAGAGGAATTAATATAGCTGCTATAATTAATGTTGAGTAAGTAGTTGTTTACTCTTGGGTTTGACTTGCATGATTTGTGATGGTACAACATGGTGTTCTACCAAGCTCTCTTCTATTACCCATGTTCCTAGTGCTTTATTTGAATTGTTTGGATTTTTTAAATAATTGTTTAAAATAATACTTCAAGTTTTATAGGTTGTAGAAGGACCTCTGAAAATGTGGACTCAGTGCACATCAATACAGAAAGGACTGTCTCAAATTAGAGAGGAACTAAAAAAGGTATTCTGAGAGATGCATCAAATTCCTGTTCAAGTTAACAAAAGTAGCTCAGTTATCTAATCAAGGTAACTATGAATATTAGTCTTCCTACCTCTTTCACCCCTCTCTGAAGAAGAGGAAGTATGGAATTGTTCTCACATCCTACAAGCTGGTCAGAGTGACTGTTCACTTTTGCACTGTGTATGCCAATTAAGGAAAGATATTACTGCTTCCCATCCTTTCAGGCCAGTCTGGAAACCATTCCTAAAAACCATGGTAGAATGCACCAAGGTATTCGGCTTATCCTGTGGAGTCACCTGAATACCTGCAGAAGCCCTGTTTAGAACTCTGTGTGCAGTCAGAGACTGATTTGTTTTGCTCTGATATTTAAGGTTTCTAGAGAGGGGTTTGGGGATTTTGCTTTTAATTTGTGCACCTCTGTAGGTTCTAAAGCTCATAGCTTTCATGGAGTTAAATAGTAAAAGACTATGTCTCATTCTCTTGGAGTTACTCATTTATTCAGGTTTAATGATCCAAGTGAAGCATTTGCTTAATAAGTACGTTACTTAAAACATATTGGATATTTACACATTTACTAGCTTTAACGTGTTCTTAAGTATTACTTGTCTAATAATAACTTTTTAATGCTCTTGTGTTTAATTCCCTAGCTACCTTTTGCTTTAAAAACATGAATGAATGTAAAGCAAGCAAGTGGTCAGTGGCATTGTAAGACCTCTGCTAAGATATGTGCTATGCTGGACCTTGTTCTTACCAACAAGGAGGGTGAGGAATGTGAAGCTCAAGGGCATCCTTGGCTGCTGTGACCGTGAAATTGTGGAGTTCAGATCCTTAGGGCAGCAAGGAGGGCACACAGCAAGCTCACTACCCTGGACTTCAGGAGAGCAGCCTTTGGCCTCTTCAGGGATCTGCTTGGTAGAGTACCATGGGATAAAGCCCTGGAGGAAAGAGGGGCCCAGAAAAGCTGGATAATATTCAAGGACCACCTTCTCCAAGCTCAGGAGCGATGCATCCCAACCAAGAGGAAGTCAAACCAAAATGCCAGGAGGCCTGCATGGATGAACAAGGAGCTCCTGGACAAACTCAAACACAAAAAGGAAGCCTACAGAGGGTGGAAGCAGGGGCAGGCAGCCGGGGAGGAATACAGAGAAATTGTCTGAGTCACCAGGGGTCAGGTTAGGAAAGCAAAAGTCCAGATAGAGTTAAATCTGGCCAGGGACGTCAAAGGCAACAGGAAAAGCTTCTACAGCTACATCAGTGATAAAAGGAAGACTAGGGAAAGTGTGGGCTCTCTCCAGAAGGAAACGGGAGACCTGGTTACCCAGGACATGGAGAAGGCGGAGGTACTCAACAACTTTTTTGCCTCAGTCTTCACCGGCAAGTGTTCTAGCTACAGCACCCAAGTCACAGAAGGCAAAGGCAGGGACTGGGAGAATGCAGAACTGCCCACTGTAGGAGAAGATCAGGTTCGAGACCACCTAAGGAACCTGAAGGTGCACAAATCCATGGGACCTGATGAGATGCATCTGCGGGTCCTGAGGGAACTGGTGGATAAAGTTGCTAAGCCACTGTCCATCATATTTGAGAAGTTGTGGCAGTCCAGTGAAGTTCTCACCGACTGGAAGAAGGGAAACATTAACCCCCATTTTTAAAAAGGGGAAAAAGGAAGACCTGGAAAACTACAGGCTGATCAGTCTCACCTCTGTGCCCGGCAAGACCATGGAGCAGATTCTCCTGGAAACTATACTAAGGCACATGGAACATAAGGAGGTGATTGGTGACAGCCACCATGGCTTCATTAAGGGCACATCGTGTCTGACAAATTTGGTGGCCTTCTACAACTGGGTTACAGCATTGCTGGATGGGGGAAGAGCAACTGACATCCTTTACCTGGACGGGTGCTGTTTAACATCTTTGTCGGTGACACAGACAGTGTGATTGAGTGCTCCGTCAGCAAGTTTAACGGTGACACCAAGCTGTGTGGAGCAGTCGACATGCTGGAGGGAAGGGATACCATGCAGAGGGACCTGGACAGGCTTGAGAGGTGGGCCCGTGCAAACCTCATGAAGCTGAACAAGGCCAAGTGCAAGGTCCTGCATGTGGGTCAGGGCAATCCCAGGCACAAATACAGGCTGGGTGGAGAATGGATTGAGAGCAGCCCTGAGGAGAAGGACTTGAGGGTGTTAGTTGATGAAAAGCTCAATGTGAGCCAGCAATGTGCACTTGCAGCCCAGAAAGCCAACCGCATCCTGGGCTGTATCAAAAGAAGCATGGTCAGGAAGTTGAAGGGGGTGTTTCTGCCCCTCTGCTCTCATGACACCCCACCTGGAGTACTGCGTCCAGCTCTGGAGCCCTCAGCAGAGGGAAGACATGGACCTGTGGAGCAGGTCCAGAGGAGGGCCATGAAGATGATCAGAGAGCTGGAGGACCTCTCCTATGAAGACAGGCTGAGAGAGTTGGGATTGTTCAGCCTGGAGAAGAGAAGACTCTAGGGAGACCTTATTGCGGCCTTCCAGTACTTAAAGGAGGGCCTACAGGAACAATGGGGAGGAACTCTTTATCAGGGAGTGTGGTGATAGGATGAGGGGTAACAGTTTTAAACTGAAAGATCTAGATTAGATAGTAGGAAGAAATTCTTTACTGTGAGGGTGGTGAGACGCTGGAATGGCTTGCCGAGAGAAGTTGTGGCTGCCCTATCCCTGGAAGTGTTCAAGGCCAGGCTGGATGGGGCTTTGAGTAACTTGGTCTAGTGGAAGGTATCTCTGCCCATGGGAAGGGGGTTGGAACTAGATGCTCTTTAGGGTCCCGTCCAGCCCAAACCATGCTATGATTCTACGATCATTCTATGATATATGTGAGGAAGGCTTACTTATAGCCTCTAGTTCTAGGCTGCCTTGGGAAATCAAATCTTAGAAGGCCAAGTTGGAAGCTGAGGCTCCCTACACGTCAAGTGTTGGGTGTTTCTAATTGCTCCTTGGAGATACCTAAATTAAATGGCTGAAATGGTCTCCATGAGTACCCCATGCTATGTCCCTGTTCTGTGTCTGCCAGCCTTTCAGTGCAAGGGACTAGATATGTCTTCATGGTGGTATGACAAAACATCATATTCATGCCAAGTTTCATTAGAATATAAAAAACTGAGGAAACTAAATAAAGCATTTTACCTTAAACTTTCTAAAACTGAGTAAATTTATATTTAAATATACATATAAATTATACTATCCCTGTGTACAAATATTGTTGACTAGTGTTCTTGTAGGAATTCCGCTTGCTAGCAGTAGATTGTTTTCTCCTTTATATATTGCTTGGGTTTTTTATCATTAGAAACTGTTGTGTATCTTGTAGACATCCACAGACTTCTATTGTTAATATATTGTGAAACTTATTCCCAGTTTCAAGCTTGTACAGATTACGAAGTCCTATGAAGTGGTGAATGTTTGAAGCACAGCTATTTGTGATGTGAATCCCAGACTACGTTCTTTTTTTGCACTGTGTGTATTTCCAACTACAAAACAAAATATGGCTACAGACAGTGCAGAAGAGTCTTTTCTGTATCTTAGAAACACAAATAAAAACCCATGAAGTTTCCCTTGTTGTGGAACAGAGCAGCCATGTACTTTACATTTTGTAAGATGTTCCAGTCCAATTTCAGGCTGAACAATGTGCACTACTTTCTGAAAAGAATGGCCATGTTAAATGGCAGGAACATGACTGTAAAATACACATTATATCTGTTTCGATCTGCATGCAAGTAGTGACAGGTGCTCAATGGTTGTCAGCATCCGTGTCAGCACGGAGACTCCTTTGACATTAAAGTCACCAGCTCGGTCCTGATGCCGCGCAGCTCTATTGGCAGTTCCATCAGGCTGCAGCCGATCGGCGAGCTGTTCTTCTGGTATGTCGCCAGCCCTCTGTGTTTTCGGGCTGGCCTTGCCTGTTATTTGAACTTGCCACACTTCTTCAGCAGCTTTCCTGTGGGAAATGAGCAGATAGGTCATGGGCGTGTAGGTATCTTCAGGGCGATGCAAAACCACATCCAAAGTGACTTGCATAAAGGTTTGTAACGATTACTGTTGCTTTAACCCAATCAATGTGTAAAGTACCCAGGGACTCATTAAGTGGCATTTGTGGTGTCTGTAACAGAGTTTTGAGCTGTATTTCAGGAAATGCAGTGACAGCCTTTAATGTCTAATTGACCTCTTCTCTTTGTTCGCTTTCTATATTTCCTTCTGATGTGTTCCCCTGGCGCAGCAAACAGCCCTGCTCAGTATTCTGAACTTCTGCTCGGAGCTGCAGCACCTCAGCCTGGGCAGCTGCGTCATGGTGAGTACTTCCACCACGCAGGGGGGACGGGGAGGGGGGCGATGCGCACGCTTGCTTTGGAACTAGACCTAGGTTTATGTTTCACAAAGGCGTGTTAAAAGCTAGGTTGACCTTATACTATACTCTCTTGAAAGGTCCAAGATGAGTGCAGCTTGGTCTCATACTTAAGGGTTACATACTAGTTTAGTAGGCCTAAAACAGCTTGTAGGCTTTCTCATAATTCTTCAGCCTCTTCCTAAATTTTGGGGCATTAATGTATAATCACTTTTTCTTTCCAAAACTAATAGTCAAGACTTACTTATTTTTATTCAGACCAAATCATCATTCCAAGCAGATTAACGCTTGTGTCTGACTCTACAGTAATAACCATGAGAGAAATGTTTTCAACCAGAGCTGTTGGAGTCATAGACTTGCTGGGCGTGCTCATTGATTTAAAGAAAGAGAATACAGGGACAGCAGCAATTCCTGCAGGGCACTCATGAGCTGTATTGCATGTGCGTACCAGAGCTGTGTGTAGAGGGATTCTGGCTTGCTGCTGGCCCTGGTGGTAGACATGCCAGATAACTCATCGTGGAGACTTAGCTGACCTTTCTTGTAGTTCAAGAAGTGGTGACAAAGCAGAATTTGCTCAGCCTTCCCTGCTTTGACTCATGGACAGAAGAGGAAGGCAGTGCGACTACATTTTTCCAAAAGTCATAGTCTTCCTATGGTTCTTGATAGTGGATTTCATTCTTTCTACCTGTCTAGTAGGACCTTGCTTTAGTCTCTTTGGATTGCCAAGGTAATTAATAAGGCTAATAATAAGAATATGCGGTGGCTGATCAACCTAGAATGGAAATAAGCACGTTCTTCAATCTGCATGTGCTTATGGCGGCAGTGCCTACGGTCATAAAAACAGTTTTAATCATCTTTTGAAGGAAAAAACCCTGTGCAATGAAAAGAATGGGTTTTCAAAGAAAATGAACTTTTCACTGCATTTTCAGCGATCTTTAGAATTAAGTGAACTTAACAACACCTATGTCTAAGGGTTGATAGGAAATTTTTTTTTTCTTTTTTAAAAGTAGATCTCACTGTGCTCCACAATGAATAATTTTCAGAGCTCTTTAGAAATGACAAATGCTTAAGACACCTACAGATCTGTAGGTGTGTTAGCAAGCAAATCTTGAAACACCTATGTATGTCTGGAAAAGATGGTATACATGACAAAGTGTTTGCTTTCCTTGCAGATTGAAGACTATGATCTTATAGCAAGCATGATGGGAGCAAAATGCAAAAAGCTTCGCAGTCTGGATTTGTGGAGATGTAAAAACATAACTGAAAGTGGAATAGCAGAATTGGCTTCAGGCTGCCAGCTTTTGGAAGAACTTGATCTTGGCTGGTGCCCTACGTTACAGAGCAGTACAGGCTGTTTCACAAACCTTGCACGTAAACTCCCGAACTTGCAAAAGCTCTTTCTTACGGCCAACAGGTCTGTGTGTGACACAGACATTGAGGAGCTTGCTGCGAACTGTACACATTTACGGCAGCTGGATATATTGGGTAAGAAAATGTAGGACTATTAGTATATTTCTTACT
Organism: Burhinus oedicnemus; assembly: GCA_008921705.1. NCBI lineage: Eukaryota > Metazoa > Chordata > Aves > Charadriiformes > Burhinidae > Burhinus > Burhinus oedicnemus. The sequence goes on from VFFE01007669.1 coordinate 7,126,322, forward strand.
GTGTCTCAAAAGCCTTGCAGTTAAAATGAAGTCCTTAAGACAAAACTGTCTTCTAGACATATTTTTAAATAAGTATTTCTTAAAATTATGGTTTAGCATATAAAAAACAATGGAGGGAAATTTCACTCACTGCAGGGAGTTTCTGACTCAGAATCCAGTGGATTTATACCAACCATGTAATTTGACTGCTTAGTATGAATGGCTTGAACTGAGATTTAAGTGCAATATTTTTCCAATAACTTTTACTTTCATGGCCATTAATTTTTTTAACTGAAATCTTTCTCTTTTGACTATTGGAAGATCCAATCTTCTCCTTCTTTCTGCTTTTTTTTATTGTTTTATTTCCGTGAAGTGTGACAAAGTGTATTTATAGTGCAAGTCTGTGATCAATAAACAGATTTCTACTTTTGTGCAATACAGATAGTTCAATATTGAGCTTCTTTGTGTCACTTTTACCAGGAAATGAATTCGACTCATTAAAGAGGAAAAGGTAATTAACAGCAAAACTTAAAATGGACTTTTCACAAAGGTGGGAAAGAAGAGATGAGGGCCAAAAAGCATAGCAAATCTTAAATTTCTAGTCCTCTGCAGCTTCTATAGTTTAAAATATTTTTAGAAATCTAAAGTAAATATACTTTGGACTCTTGAGTAAGGAGTTTGAGAAATGTAGTTTTGCATGATACTGAATTTATTCTTTTTATGATGGAATATGAGGTTTTCGTTTTAAAATAATGTAGGACAACAGCGATATTTGTGACATCAACGTGGGAGAAATTTCTACATGCTTTTACTGACTTATTTTCACAGGATTAGTTGAAAAAGGAAGATTTAAATTAAATGGAAGAAAATAGCTGCACTGCATATTTTTAATATTTAATAATTTTAATGAAAGTACTACATTTATGTTGAGAGAGATGCTAGAAAGGACTGAGACCCCCCAACTTGAATAATGTTCCAAGCAAGTTGAAGGCTATCAGCATTTCTCATTACAAAAAAATTATCGAATGGCTTCAGATTGTCACTCCAGTATAGCTAGCACACACTCGTCTATCGTGAAATATGGTTTTACTTATCTCTGACTGAGAAAGTTGCCTTCTGACCAACATGGGAAAGGAGGATGAACAGATAAAAACTTAACTTCACCTAGTACAAACTGTAGAGACTTGATATATGTGTCCACAGGAGGTAATGTGTTTTGTGTATCTTTAAGGGAATCTGTTTTGTAGCTAGATTATCAAGGGCACATTTCCCTAGTCAGACATGAAGTTTCCAAATGGCATAGTGAATGAAGTCTTTCATAAACACGTATGTTCTCCTGACCACCCACTTCCGTGCATTTCTCTTACAACGGCATTGTGTCTGCCCACAAAGTGGTCTGACCTTTTCACTACACCAGAGGCTGCCCAATGAATAGTTCGGCTGTGCTAAGCCTACGGGTAGTCTGCTACTTCTCTTGCCTCTCTGCCGGCAGTGAAGGTTTATTGCAACGCTTCTCCTTTAGCATTTGAATTCACGTTTGAATTCAGTTTAACATCTTATTGATGCTTTTGTGGAAAAATAACATGTGAACATGGAAAAGGAATTTGTTCTGTTGCCTGGGTGCTTACCAGTATTCCTGAGTCAAGCGGATTTGTAGTCAGCCTTTCCCAGTGAGATTGCATGTTTGGTTCAGATGGGTGCTCTCCAGAGGATGTCCAGTTGAATTATCTGCAAGATGTTGCCAAAAACCTTAATATCCACCTTCCAGACCTTGCTTTCTTCCTTCAGAGGAATACTTAGTAGGGGAGGGAAAAGGTTGTCTTCTGCTGTAAAAGAGTCAGTACAAGGTGATATGATATATGTGAAGGAGTTACCCGGCTTTTTTTGGCAACAGCAAGGAAACTGTGTTCATTTCTTTGTCTGAATATGGGAACCATTACAGTCTGTGGTTGAATGAAAGAGTTGTCAAGTAGAACCACATCGGGTCATCTGGAGGTAGAGCTGCGAGGCATTCCCATGTAAGTGCAGAAGTCGCTGTTTGTCTGAACTGAAGAGCTAGTCTCTCACAGCGCAGGAGCACCAAGAAAGTCATAAATCTCTGTATGTGCTCTAACTTTTGGCAGCTGATGTAGGGCCATCCTGTTACTATCGGCTATATAAATGCTTAATATGTTTTTGTGCTTTTGAAGAAGTGTGACAACAGGTCTGAAGCTGTTAGAGGCCTGAGGTCAGTGCTCAGCTTTGCAAGAGTAACCTTGAACAGTGGGTCTTCTCTGAGATGTGAATGAACGAGAGGTAGTCTCATTATATCCTTTGTCATCGCCCAAGTACAGAAATGTCTAGCTTGTACATGCATTGTGAAGGGTGTAGAAGTATTGCTGCTAGGTTAGCAGTGCACGCTGTATGGGAACTTCTTTTGCTTCAACAAAGCTCTGTAAAAGCTTGAGGTTTTTTGCTATATAGAGGCACTTACCTAAGTAGGGTTCAGAATGTCTTACCTTACACTGCAGTCACCAGCGTTGACAATACTGTACTGGTTTCTCTCTGCAGTTGTTAGAATTTATGAACTTGTCAGGGAAAACTTTTGGTTTGTTATAGATTATTTATCACCACAATAGCTTCAGGACTGGAGGAGTCTAAGCCAGTGAAAGAAATCCTGTTGAACTGTGTGTCATTCATTTAAGTGTTACAAAATGAATGTTGTGCGTACCCTGGATGCTGTTTTCAGGTGGTAGGTCCTGCAGTTTGCTACCCGTCTGTCCTTTACTTTGTCTCTCCATGATTGTTTGGCAGTTCCCTTGTTACAGAATCAGAGGACTCTGTGGAAGATGAAAATTGCCAGTTTTCCAGGGCTCCATAAACTTACTGGCCCATGTAAAGCATTGTTTGATGCGTGGCTGTCTTTGTGGTGTGTAAAACATACTTCAGAAGGTACATTTCTGTTTAAAAAATAAATCATGAGTTGGATCCGTATCCGCTGTATTATTATACAATTCGGAAGAGGAAGCATGATGTAAGTGTGTCACTGAGTACATGAGGGTGTGCTCCTTGAAGTTTTATTTCTGAGCTTTCTTTTACCCATTACATACTGAGCTGCCTGCTTACGAATATCATTTCCTTCTCTGCCCACATCTTTTCTACTGACTGACATGGTGGGTTTCCACTCTGCAGCAGAGTGGTCCGGCTGTGATCATTTGACAGTTTTGTAGTGATGGAGCACATCATCCAGTGCTATCAAAAGTTAAGCGGACACCTCTAGACCTGTAGTTTAAAAACTAGTCTTCAAACTGTGATCAGCGTTGAGTAATGTGACGAGTCAGATGACAACGTGAATTGGCAGTGCCAAAAGCTTTTCTTGTACATCATGTCAGCTGCTTAGTTATGTTGCTGTGGGGCTACCAGCTGCTGTCAAGGATGAAGAATAAATCATCTTAACCTCGTTCCCCAGAAGTCCTGACTGCCTCTGTCCTGCACAAAAAGAGTAATGAAAAGTAGACACCCTTGATACCGCAGAATTCATGTATTCCTATCTACATACCAACACCTCCCACACCTTCCTGAGCAACAGAAAACCTAACTGCCCCCTTGCCAGCTGTCAAAATTTTCAGCTTTAGCTTGAGAGCATCAACACGTAGTTAGTCAATTCAAACATGAAAATGTGTAGCACGTTAAACTTTAGAATTTGGGTTGTGTGCAATAGATTGAATAAAATGTAAAGAATAAAAGACTAATCTGGCTGGTCTAGGGGAGGAAAGGAAATGTAAGAACGTTTGAGGGAATAGTGCTAGTTATTTTCAGGGTCTCTACTCTTAAATATTATTTGGTGTGTAGTAGTATCCCTTGCTTTAGAAATCGGGGCTCTGGCAATTTTATAGCCATCACACACAGGTCTCCTGAACAGCTCTAGAATTTGTAGACTTGGATATATGATAGATATACATGAAATAATTTACAGCTGATAAACATAATTGTTCTAGCAAAGAAATCATTACTCAGAAGTGCCTCTTACAAAGGCGATACCAGAGAATTTTTCTAGGGAATAAACTGAACAACAAAATTAAATATCAGATTCTAATATACCGGTTATGTATTTATTGTGAGAAATAGCCGATTAGTCCATGTAGGAAAAGTTGTAGTATGTAACAAAGGTCTAGCAGCCTCAAACTCAAGAAAAATGCACTATACAGGTAACTAGCAGGATACATTGTCACTCTTTCAAAGGCAAAGGGAATTGTGTTGTATTACACTTCTGAAATGCTTTCAAATGTGATTTTAAGAAATATATCAATAATTGTACATTATATAAATAATCGTAAGGCTGTGGATGATATTTGCTTATCCCATGATGTGGATAACCAAACTCCAACTAGATTGCTGGTCTTTTTAGCTTTTAGAAAAAGGTGTTTCCTAACATAAAAACTTAAGTTTGAGGAGGGAAAAAGAAACAGGTGCAGTAAAGCATGCAATTTAGGATGGCCTATTTAGTTACAAATTCATTAAAAATCTTAGTCTTAGATGAAACGGTAGGAGAACTGTCGAAGTTCAGGTAGGAAGGAATGAAGAACATCCTACACAAAAAATCTGTGGCTAGGCATCTAGATCTAGCATTTTTGTAGAAACGCACATTTGGATCTTGAAGCGGAAAAGCTGTGATGCGTAAATGAGACTGGTTTTAAATGAAGGTGCTGATGCAGTAGCAATTTTAAGGCTTGGTGGAAAAAAGATCAGTAGCATAATGGGTCGTTCGTAGAATTTCAGTTGGAGCGGTAGAACAGATCATGCTGGTAGGACAGTGGTACTCTGGTAAAAATTATGGTCAAGTGAAGTGAATAACTGAAGTCTATTACAGAATTTCTGTGTATGGCGACAGAGACTGTTATATCAACCACTAGGTGGTTGTGGTGACAGTGATCATATAACGATAAGGGAGTTAGAAATCACAATAATAATAATGACAAGCTTTGATTACCTCCACGTGGATGAGGTAAAATTTGGGGGCATGATAGCAAAGACTATTTTCAGGTGCTGTTAAGTGATGTCTCAGAGCAACTAATCCGAAAGCCTACCACAGAGTAAGTGAAGACCACACTTCAATAGCCCCTTGCTTACAAAGAAGAGTAAAGGAGATTACAGAAAACAGAGGCATCTTTCTGAAAATGAATCCTGTTCAGAGAAGGAAAATAGGGAGATGAACTCTAGAAAGTGGAACAAAATCTCAATAAGGCAGAATGAGATATTAAGGAACTGTTGACTAAAGATAAATGCTAGAACTGTATTTCAGATATATTAGAAGAAGTTTACAGGAGAGTTACTGAGCTTGGTAGATAAGTCAAATGTAAAGGATCGCTCAGATATGAGAAAGCCATTGCAGGAGAAATGTCTGTCCATTTGTGTTCGTGGCAAGGGGGATCAAGCAGGCTGCCATGTCAGAGCCATTCTTTCCAGGAGATTAGCCTCGAAAGCTGCCTTAAATTGGAATGCCAATACAGAAAGCTTTTGAACAAATCAATATATTGAACAATAATAAATTGTTAGGACTAAATGGTATTTATGCGGCAGTTCTAAATGAGCTCAAATAGAAGGCTGTGGAAATTCTATTTCTGGTGTGTGATCTGTCACTTAAATCAGCCTCAGCACTAGAGGAATGAAGGGTTACAAACATGGCACAATCTTCTGTAAAAGGTGCAGGTTAGAAGCTACAAAACAGTACGATTGTCTTTGGTTCTGTGTAAACCAGTTGCAGCCATAAGAAAGTCAGCCAGTCAGTGGACATGAAGGCCATTACGATATTTTGAAGGAGAGCTGCATCCCTCTGAGGATAGTATAGTTATGCCTCTTTCAGAATTCCTTGGAGTTCTTGGTGAAGGTGAGCACTGATCTAGTCCATAGAGGGTTGGATTTTCAAAAGTTTTAGCCAAGGTTCTGCTGCTTTTGTAACTTAGCTGTCTTCTCCTGGATTGTAATGAGTGTTTCAAAGGCAAGAAAGAATAAGAACCTATCATCTCTTTTCACAATGAAGTTACGTCAGTACTGTGGTCATCAGGGGCCTGTATTGGTCTGTTTATAAGTAATCCAGGCAAAGAGGTGAATATGCTGCAGCAGAGGGTAATGCACAGATATTCAGGGTAGGAAAATCTTAAGCTGAAGAACTTAACACTGAAACATTGCAGAATGATCTTATGATAGTAAACAGATGATAGAGCAGGAGGAAAACTGTTCCATCAAGTGCAAAGTAATCACATGAGGCAAAATAACATTAACGAAGCATGTGACTGGTGACTTTATATTAGTTGCTATTTTGTAGGAAAGAGATTCTGTGCACAGTTTTCTGAAAAAAATCAGCTCATTTCTGAGCAGCATTCGAATGGCAAACAGGTTAGGATTTCTTAGGAAAGAAATGGAGAAAACACCGTAAGACCTTGTTGTGCAATTACTGACTTTGTGCTCAGTGCACTGTGTAGTTCTGGTCATCCAATTTCAAAAGTGCTAAATTAGTGAAGAAACAAGACAACAGGGGTCATCTGAGATACAAAAGAGTCTGGAAAACAGACAGCCTTGAGGGAACAGAAGAGATTATGAATGATGTGGAAACAGCAAACTGGGAATGACCTCTCACTGCTTCTTTATGATTCATTGCCCCTTAATTATTGAAATTAATAGACAGTGGGTTTAAGGCTGATTTTTTTTAACATTATATAGTTAAACTGTAGAACTCATGTGAAGGGGCCATAAGTACAAAAAAAGTTCAGAAAAGTAGTAGCATTCATGAAAGGTAGCTTCAGAAATCCCTAAACTGATAATTTCTTAAAAGCTGCATTAAAAATCTGCTCTTGCTTTTTTTGGGGGGAGTAGGGGGGAAGCATTAATGGCTTTGTCCATAGACAAGATCCTGGGCTAGATGGCTTTTTGGGATGAAGTTCAGTTCAGGATGGAGCTGTGTAAGTTTAAGTGTCTACCACTGGGTGTCTGCAGTCATGTTGGATGTATAAACTCCTTGGAGTCAGGAGAGCTTGATGAGCCATATAACCCACTGTAGACATCCAGACTTGGTTCACTTGCCCAGAGTAACCTACCTGGCTTCCAGGCGTTCCAGTAAAGCATGGGTCTCCCCCTGTAGGTCCAGTGTCCTCTCTGCCGGCTCTGTGTGGATGTCCTACATAGTGTAAGGA
>VFFE01007669.1:7133489-7150950 GCA_008921705.1 Burhinus oedicnemus
TGCCCCTTAATTATTGAAATTAATAGACAGTGGGTTTAAGGCTGATTTTTTTTAACATTATATAGTTAAACTGTAGAACTCATGTGAAGGGGCCATAAGTACAAAAAAAGTTCAGAAAAGTAGTAGTATTCATGAAAGGTAGCTTCAGAAATCCCTAAACCGATAATTTCTTAAAAGCTGTATTAAAAATCTGCTCTTGCTTTTTTGGGGGGGAGTAAGGGGGAAGCATTAATGGCTTTGTCCATAGACAAGATCCTGGGCTAGATGGCTTTTTGGGATGAAGTTCAGTTCAGGATGGAGCTGTGTAAGTTTAAGTGTCTACCACTGGGTGTCTGCAGTCATGTTGGATGTATAAACTCCTTGGAGTCAGGAGAGCTTGATGAGCCATATAACCCACTGTAGACATCCAGACTTGGTTCACTTGCCCAGAGTAACCTACCTGGCTTCCAGGCGTTCCAGTAAAGCATGGGTCTACCACTGGGTGTCTGCAGTCATGTTGGATGTATAAACTCCTTGGAGTCAGGAGAGCTTGATGAGCCATATAACCCACTGTAGACATCCGGACTTGGTTCACTTGCCCAGAGTAACCTACCTGGCTTCCAGGCGTTCCAGTAAAGCATGGGTCTCCCCCTGTAGGTCCAGTGTCCTCTCTGCCGGCTCTGTGTGGATGTCCTACATAGTGTAAGGAACCCCAGGGGGCACTGAGCACTTCAGGCAACAGAATCCTACCCCAGTGCCCAGTCAGCTGAATCAGGTGCTAAGCACCATTGACTGTACTGACTAGGTTTCCATCAGCTGGAATGGGTGTGTGGATGAATGCTTATAAACGCCTGTTTTTCTGACCTTGTGATGATACTTAAGAGTTCAGCCACTGTGGTCACGTTTTTAGCAGGGGTAAATAGCATGTTTTCTGTTACAGTTAGCGTATATATAGTTATGATTGGTAGTCTCTTGAACAACTGCCCCTGCGTGTGGATAGTACCCATATTCACTCTAGAGCCCTACAAGCCCTGCTGATTTATTTGGAATTGGAGCAGCCCGTAATAGCTCGTGTGCTGTGCTGGTCATTGCAGTCAGCAGGAGAGTCATAAGAACATGAGTGTGGCATACTGTGCTGCTTGTTACCGAAGCTTAGCATCTGGTCACTGGGACGTCTTGTGGCTGTGGGTACTTTGGGTCAGCTTCTGCAGTTAGAAATCCTCCTTGAAGTTGTAAAGTTGCCTCCCAATAGAAAGTGATGGAGTTACTTCAGCAGTTGGGTTAGGAAAATACAATAGGCTGCCTAAAGGCAAAAATTCTGCACTGTCTCTGAGAAGTTTTTTAGTTGAAATCTAATGGAAATAATCTAACTAAAAATTGCATTATAGTAGCATTTTTTCCATGACACCGTATTAGCAGCTTTAAAAAAAAAAAGACTATTCTCAGTAACTTTACAATTTGTTTTGTTTCTTTTTTTGTTTTTGAACAGGAACGAGGATGGTAAGCCCTGCATCTTTAAGAAAATTGCTGGAGTCTTGTAAAGATCTTTCTTTACTCGATGTGTCCTTCTGTTCACAGATTGATAATAGAGTTGTCCTAGAACTGAATGCCAACTTTCCTAATGTGTTCATAAAAAAGAGTTTCACCCAGTGACTCACTACATATGCTGCTGTGGAATTCATTTGACAGAGTTGTTTCCTGTGAATTTTTGCTGACTCTTTAAGAGGAGTATAGATTCTTTATGAAATAGTGGAAATGGGTAAAATACATTTAAATACCTATTACGCAAATGGGTAAAATACATTTAAATATATTATGCATTTCTTAGAGTTGATGTTGTACCTAAGAATTGATTTACTCTGTGTTAGTTGGTGGCACTGCATGTTTTTAAACACCAGCCATATGTGTGGCTTTAATGAGAAGAAAATGAAAAATCTCTTCTTAAATGTCCCTTTATAGGATGTTACACACAATAAACTATGTTAATATCCAGGTGAAAGCAGAGGTTCAGTATTTAGCAGTAAGAAAAAGACGGGTGCTTCCCTTTTTTATGTATAGGTGTTTGTGTGTGTATATATAAATGTATACGGATGTATTTGTATATACATACACAGATACTGTAGCATTCTAGTTTGGCCTGCAGCATAAGATGTTATGATCTGGCCTATAATTAGTTGTTTGAAAATCTGTTTAAGCTTATATAAGAATGGATTGAAAAGACACTTTATCTTGGGTTTTTTGGAAATGAATTGTATCTGATACATTTTTCTCCCTTCCTCCACCTGAAATAGATTTAGTAATGTTTTACAGTCCACCCTAAGCGACACAACAGATAAATGCAAGAACCTTCCACCTAACTTAGAGTGGAAACGAAGGAGAAAATTGCCAGCAGCTTCTTGGTACGGGATATAAAGTTTGAGACGGGTACTTAGTGCCATAACTGGTAATGTGTAGAAAACTCCAGGGCAATTTTCTTCTCAAATTTCTGTTGTGGTCAAGACTTGATTTGTGATACATTTGGTTATCATGCAAAGTACCATAAAAAAATAGAACTTAGGGTAATGTATAGCACCTGTCCCTTACATTGGCATCAAATCCACTGTCAAGTGTAAAAACAAACATCTTTGTTCAGTAAAACAGCAATGAAAATACAGCGGGTGTGAAACAAGGGTAATATGATTTGGTGATTTAGTAATCACCAAATCATAGTATTGGATTTATTTGTGTTTTGAGGTTTTTTTGTTCTTCCAAGAGGTGGTTGCTCAAAGTACTATTGCACTGTCTCTTTAACGTTCTTTAGCCTCTGGAGAGGGAAGACTGTGTCAGTGGACAAATTCTAGAGGTTTCTTCCCTTTGCGCTTCCTTGGATGAAGTTTTTGTCTTTTTTTTTTTTTTTTCCTTCAATACCACTGCTAGAGTATGTTGCTATGTACAGCCTGAGTTTAGAATTTTACCTTTTTAGCCATTGTTGAATATGGTCCATGAAATACAGCCTGTCATTTGATATTGGCACCACTGTTATTGTATTGATGGCACTTATTACCTACTGGAATAAGAAGGAAATAGTTTGTCTGGCAGAAGTACGTTATTGCACCGAAGATCACTGGCAATGAATACTTCAGTTTATGCAGTAAATAACCAACCACTACTAGAGGACTGCTACGAATCATTAAAGGTTTGACAATCTCTGGGACTCCTGAGTGAACGCTTTGAACTCTTTGTGCTGGTGCCAATACTTTATAAACCATGTCGTGAAACAGCTACAGAACATTTATCTGATTTTATAAAAAGAGACCTTTTTCTTCAGATCTTTAAATTTTACAGAATCTTTTTGGAATTCCAGATCCAAAGAAGGACATGCATAGCTGGCTTTTTGATTTTTTTTTTTCCCTCCATGCAGATGGCACTATGGGATTTCCAACTAGATTATGCCATTCCATTTTTTTGTTTTCTTTTTTTTCCCAGAAAACTGGACACTGTCAGAGATCTTTAGATTCAGATTTATTTATTTTTTCCATGCTGACAGATGTCAGCTGTGGTGTGATTCTGTGTGAGACCTCATTTCTTTCAGTCAGGTTTGGGTTGATTAATTTTTTGGGGAGCTTAACTTTTAACTTTTTTTTTATCTACAAGTAATGTTTTTCATTGTAATTGAGTATTAAACGTTATTGTCCTAGTTATAGAACACAGGTTCAGATAATGGGAGTTTACAAAGAACAGTATTTCAGAACAAATGTTTTTGTTGTGAAATTTGACTTCTCAGGGTGCATCTGTGTTTATCTTTTTTTCTTAGACATCCTTCTTGTTTGTTTTTCACTGTAAAGAGAATGGGATGTGGATGAAGTGAAAGCCATTGTGCCTTCAAACTGGTAAACTTAGTAAATAATACAGTTTCATTTCTACAGCATCAGTGAATCAAATAAGTGTTTTTGTAATCATGTATGTGTAAAGGATATCATTCTCTATTGCTTTTTAGGTAGTATAAAGGAGGTTTAAACTGATGTTTTGTTCATACTAAAGGATTTTTTTTCTTATATTGTGCCTTCTGTTTGAAATTGATTTTGTCAGGAATTCTCTATTGTCACTTGAAAGATAAATTGAAGTCTGCTTTTTATTTGGACTATTTAAAACTTAGCTATTGCTAACACAATTAATTCAAATAGCTGAGAAATAATTGGGAAAGACTTCCATCTATAGTTGTAGACTTTAACCTTCAGTGAGCGGGTAAGAAGGTCTTTTAGCTATGGCTTTGTATGTCCAAGAAGTCTTCCAGCAAAGAGAGGATAGACCAGACTTGACATTTCTAATATTTCCAGGGTAAAGAAAACAACATGCATTCCTTATACATCACAAGGAAGCAAGAATAGATCAGTGTCTTTTTAGTTCTGCTGTTTTATACTTATGTGTGTACATCTATTTATACATATGTATGTATAAATTATATATATATATGCACATATGTTTGTGTGTATATATGAAAATTTTTTGTATGTGTGTACATACTTATATGTCTAAATCTCAAAGTTTTTGATGTAGGAATTACTTTTGTGAAGTGAATGTAATAGCAAAAGGTGTCTCATAGTAGTTCTGTTTTCAACTGTTGTTTTACTGTACCTGGAGACCAAGTTCCTCTCCACCCGTGCAGCGGGAAAAGCCTGGGCAGGAGGTGTGCTGGATTTCCTGTGTTGCTTTGCCGAAGTGCCTTTTGGGTTGTCTACATGTGAAAGGTGTTACAGGGTATGGTAGAGTGTGAATGCAAAGTCCGATAACTACTGTGGACTGTCTCCTTGTGAAGCAGTTGTATGGAGGGAAGTTTCTTCTAGTTTCATTTAATCCAAAATGAATGAATGCAATTCCTCAGAGGAATTTAATTATTCTGGAACTGAGTCGTCATCTCTACCACTAGGCTGTCCCTCAGTCATGTTATCTAAATTCTGCTTTTAAGGATATTCCATTTTTTCATCTTGTCCTTTGATCTTGTCTGTCTTTCTGAAGCATTGTAAAATATGTGTTTTGCCAACAGATGTTAAAAAAACATTGCTAACATGTCCAAAAGAAAGATGCTTGCTCTGAAGTGCTCCTGTTCTTAAACTAAAGGGGGGGCTTCTGTACTATCTGTATGAAATTGGTATGGGATGGCGTGTAGGTAGATATGTCATTTTTTTTATCATTTAAAAAATTAATATGATAATTTTAGCATTTAAAGCATCTTCCCAAATCTTGAAGGCTTCAGTTCAATAGTGTACTTACTTGTATTCATAATCCTGAGCTGTCTGGCTAGATAGCTCTATGGAAATGGATGGGGTTTCTGTTGTTTAAATTATGTACATGATTAAGTACATTAGTGAGCAGGACTTACATAGAAGAACAATTTTGCATAGGAGTTTGGACCTTAAAATCCCCATGTACTTGGAAGTCCAAATTTCAGACCAAAAAAAAAGGAAGACCCTTGTATTTACTGCCAGATTCTTTCCTTGGGGCTGTCCTGCCAACTTTTCCAGATAAAAGATGTCCAGTAATTGTGGTACACAGTGAGTAGAATTCATCTCACTGAATGTTAGCTCTCTGAAAGTTAGACATGTAGTTTAAGGGAGGAATCTGGGCACCTCCTGAGAGCCATTAATCTCCTCCTAAGGTAGATATTTAAGGAAAGCAGAATGAATCATTTTCTAGAGAGCCTCTCTGGAGACTGTGGAAGCTGTGATTTAGCTCAGGTTGGATACTTGGCTTTAGAATACTAAACTGAGATTCATTCCATCCAGCGTTGTACTACCTGTCTTGGAGTAGCAAAAAACAAGACTGGAACAACATCCATCCCCAAACCTCAAAACCCTCCACAATCCATCCAGAAAGAAGCAAATTAAAGAGATGCTGACAACTTGAAAAGTCAGTGTTTTAAATGCCAGAATCCACTTCTGCCCCGAGTCCCTTGCCAATGCTGGTGGTATGTCTTTTTTTTCTTTCTTTTTTTTTTTTTTTTTTTTTTTGGTGAACATGCATCCCCTTTCCCTGTTCTGAAATCTCATGTACCTAACTGGCTATATGTATAGTTCTGTAAATGCATGACATGAATGGGAAAATGTAATTAATGTACTGCAGCTATTTTGATAATCTTTCATATTGCTATAATTAAGACTCTGACTAGTTTAACTGCTCTCCTGTCATCAGAAATGCTACCCACTGTGAATTTGCAAAAATTATGTGTTTAGTCCTGGTTCTTACTGTGTGTACTTATTGCATCTTACGGGATATGTTTCCCATGTCACATCTGCAGGACTACTAAATTTACAAAAACTAGATAAAATGTAGCATTTTATTATATGGAGTATGGGGGTGACTTTATATATTGATTTACATGTTCATGATTACTCTTTTGCAATGATTCCCTAAGTTGTAGCTTTTGAAATTACTAGGCTAGAAATTCCTGGTTTAGTGCATCTGTACATGCTGTGTTAGACACAGTCAACATCTTTCCAAATGAAGGCATTTGTCCTTCAAGGAAATGGTGATTTCTGTGATTTTTAGATTTCTGGCTTGATAATGAAATCTAAGAAGGGCTCTTTATTAAATATTACCAGGCATGGGACAGGTGGTGAGCACGGACATGAGGAAGGGCTGAGGCATGAGTGTGTGTTACAGATCCTCATGATCGTCAAAGAAGGGCCTCTGCAAGAGGTGGCTCTTTTTAAGAAGATTCAGCCTCAGTAATAGCAGGCAGTGGTGAGATTTTTCCTTTTTAGCTAATGGACTAAGTACTATTATTTTAGTTTGAGTTGTGTACTTCTAGTTTCTCCCTGTCTTGTTTCAGTTATGAATGATAAATGGCACAGTTAGGACAGACATCCTGGATTGGAGGGGATCCTTTGTGAGGAACGAAGTTTTTCTCTTGCATGTTTTGTTCCTCTTTTCTAAAAACAAACAAATAAAGAACCCTCAACTATTTGAAAACTCTCTCTTTTTCCTTGGATACTGAAGAAATGCAAATGTCAAGAAGGTTGAGAAAAGAAACAAAGGGGACTTATCCAGATTTATCTGGAAACTCATGAAAGGGTGGCCAGAGCTATTTATAGACGTGAGAAAGTAAATGCATTGTTCTGGATCAGCTGTTATCTTTCCCAGAAATTTAGTTTCCCATATAATTTCCCATGCTCATACTTCTAAGTCAAGATTTAGCATTTAGATGCTCTTAATATTGACCTTTCTTGTACGTGCTTGTGCAGTAATTCCTGATGTCTTTGTTTCATTTTTATGAACTACATAAAAATATTTTTTCTTTACCTGCTGCTGCCCATATGCATTTTTTGTTAAACTCTGAAATGGTTTTGTGCGTGCATACCCAGATGCATGTAAGACTTAATTGCTTAGGATTTTTGCAATTTGTCCTTTTTTGAGGACAAATAAACTTCAGGTTTGAGGTGAAAATGGTAAAGAGAAGGCTCTGGAGAACAGAAGGCTGAGGGGAAATCTATCACTGTATAGGAATACCTGATGAAGGGGAGTGACGAAGAAGAGGAAGACAGATTCTTCTCAGTGATGCCCACGGACAGGACAAGGGGCAGTGGGCACAAACTGAAACACAGGACACTGTCTAAACACAAGAAGACACATTTTATGGTGAGGGTGACCAAGAAAGCCTGCAGAGTCTCCACCCTTGGACATATTCAAAAGCCATCTAGGCATGGTCGTGGGCAGCCAGCTCTAGGTGGCCCTGCTTGATCAGGGGGCTGGACCAGATGACCTCCAGAGGTCCCTTCCAACCTCAGCCGTTCTGTGATCTGAGACTTGCCCTTTGGTTGTTCTGTTTGCTTCAGTGTACTGATTGCTGAAGATGGTAGGGAGGAGAAAGGAAATAATACCTGTCTTAAGAAACTTGCAATGTTGAGAACAGTCACAAGAATCTTGTTCATTTCCTTTTTTTTTTTTTGTTTTTTGTTTAAGGGAAGTCATATTTTTCTTGGTTTAGGTTAGTAGGAAAATCTAAGTGAAACTTACAAAATTTTGGTAATGTTTTTGACATAGAGTTCTGTAATGTACAGAACACATGTGATGAGTTTACAGGAGTACTATTGTCACTGTGAAGTCTGAAAGTTAGACCAAGGACTAAGATAAATATCCCTCTTCTTGGGTACTGACAATAGCTTCTGTTTAGAAACTGAGTTGCCTACAATACATTAGGAATAGTTTAGTTTGCATATTTTTAGTATTTGTTTACATAGATCTTATAATAAATTTGGATTACTATGGCTTAGGTGCCAGTTGTTTCTGCTTACTCTATTGGAAACTGAGTATAGTGGTTAGCTGTTCATAGTGTCATAAAATGAAAATTTGAATTCAGATGAAAAAGAGGACAAAGTTTATGAAACACTGAACTGTCTGAGCATTTTAGGGAGATACTCTGTATAATTGTGGTGAATTACCATCTCTTACGCATTTATTTACCATTACACCATTGCCAAGAGCTGTTGGGTAGTACAGTCAGTCCTCTGCTCACCACCAGGAGATGGGTTCTCTCCAGATTTATTTTCTTCAGGGCAGTGGCACAGGTTTCTGCACATATACACTGTTCTGAAGCTAATAGAGGCAAATTAAAAATAGCTGGTTTGGTTGTGATTTGGAAACTAATGGCTAGCCTATGCTTGGAGCTATTTTGGAATAGTTACTGAAAGTGAATTAAAATAACCAGGAATTGGTGTGTTTGCAGGGAGGGCAGGCACTTTGTGATTTAACTTTCATATATAGACAAGTCCCAATTACCAGCTGTCCCTTGAGCCATCTTAGTGAAATCGATGTGATGGTCTCACTCCCATCTTCCTAGTGAGCATAACGCCACTACAACTCTTTAGCGTCCTGTGGCTTTTTGCATTCATCTCCTTACCAGGCAGATAGTGGAGTTGGGGTGTGTCGAGACTGGCCTGATCTCCGAGGTGCGTGAATTGCCTGGGGAAATTTCTGGCTCACATATATTCCTATGTGCAGATGAGAAGGAATGGCATCTCCAGGCCTTCAAATTTAAATACTTGAACACCCAGCACCTGATTTCCTTTAAAAATAATAGGTCCCTCCCTGCCCCGCCTTAAATTACCAGCCACAAAATATCTGCACTGTATTTATGATTTAATACTATGCTCCATTTTCTGACACAACAGTAAGAGTTTGAGTAATGTTACAACGAACTCCTACTGCATTACCTTTTAAAGTGACTAATTTATATAAAAGGTGGAAGAGCAGCAATAGAGGGAACAGTTCCGGACACTATCTGTAAATAGCTCTGCTATGCATGCTGTGCCAGTAAGCATGAGAAGCAAGTCATGTCTCTTTTTAATAACAAGTTGAGAAGGACAAAAGGGATAATTGCCTCTAAGCACATTTTCTATAGCTGGAGGATGTTTGTATCATCTAATTTTAAATATCTAGGGTAGGTACTAAAGTTAGGAAATATTCTCCTATGATCCCTTCACTCTGTAGAGAGAGGTTCCTCCACAGGGTGATTCAGATCAGGGGATCAGTCTTAAATTGAGGTCTTGAATTGACCTCTGGGGAAGCTGAGGTCCACGCTGACCATGTAAAACTTCTGTTGGAGACTAGCTTCCTGAACTACGCGTGCTATCCTAGCACGTGGGGATTCAGAGTAAGATGCTCCCTATTAGCCCCTTAGCTTCTCTTGCTTCCATCAAAGGCCTCCACCTTCTTTGCTCTGTTGGTTGAACTGTATCTGATTGCTCTCTACAAAATGTTGTGGTTAAAACTAGAAAACTTCTTGTTTTCTAGTAGCTGAGTGTTTAAAACTACTGCCCCCCCCTCCCCAAGCTGGGCATTAAAACCTGAAGAAGGAAGAGGACAATAAACTTCAGTGAAAGGAATAACAAGCAGCAGGTGGGAGCACGTTGATTGTGCAAAAGTCTTAATTTGCATTAGCATAAATGAGGATAGCCACTTTTGATTGTGTTCCAAGGCTCCTTAAGTTTTAGATCACTTCACTGCTGTGTCCAAAAGATGTCCAAACTGAGGTTGTTTATTTTCACCTCGTAATGGTGGTTCAAGCCCTAAAGTATAAAATGCTACTGTGAACATAAGAGAACATGCAAGTCCTAACTGGCTTCAATAAATTTCCTAACTAAGGTCTTGAAGGAGAAACAAGACCTTGGAAGGTTTAGTTCAGAAAGGCTAATAAGAGCATATTTAAAGCATGGTGAAAGCAGTGGTTAGCAAAACTGTAAGTGGGAGGTGAGGGCAGCGGTTCAAGGATGTGTTTTTCATGGCTGTTTCCTGATATTAAGCCTCATGGGCCCACCAAGCTAACATCCAGTACTTTGCACCCTTGAAGTCCTAAATGTAGTCAATATTCCAAGGGCTGTGTCTGTATGAGCAATCTTAAATTCCGAATTGGTTCTCTGTGCTGTCATTCAATGTCATACATGTTCAGCATTAACCCCATTTTTCATTTTGTGCTCCTCTTAGTATACAAGCAGCGTTTGCCTTAGCATCTTTTATATATTTGTTTTTAATATTCCCCTCTGAGGCTTGTACATTTTTTTTATACTTACACAAATACTTGATTACATTTCAAAATTACGTTTTTTCCCCTCTCAGTATTCTGCTTGACCAATAGTAAACGGGAGATACATTTTTAGTGTATTACTTCTGTTCAGATTTGACCATTGCATCTTCTCTCTCTGTGTAAACCCAAAGGCCTCTGCACGTGCAGACACAGCTCAGGCAGGGATACCTGGCTCCTCCTCATTTGAACACCTTTGACTCGTACCACTTAATATGTATTTGTGGTATAAGGTGAGGGTTTACTTGAACACATGTAAAGCAGAGATGTTAGCCCCATATTTATAAATTATTTAATTTATTATGGAGAAATCATCTAATGCCTTATATTGCTAACTCAAAGATAGTTACTTTTTATGTTAAAAAGTTAATTACATATTTACACACCAATTATTTCTATTTAGTAAATTAAGCCTGTTTTATTCTGACACGTTGGATCATTTACAATGTCATAATACCGTGTTGTACAGTTTTATTCTGTTACTGCCAGTATAAAGAAGTTGAAATTAATACCCTCACCGAGTTGTCAGTGTCTGCTAATTCAGAGATGACAGAAATGTGTTAAAATATATTCAACCTACACTGTTTATCTTGCTTTGAACTTAATTTGTTTCCCTTTGACTGTGTTGCAGAATACCAAGTGTACATAAAATAATGAATAAACAAAACAAAAATAAATTATTTGTCTACATTCATTGACCTTTTGTGCATTCATTTTAAAAAACAGTGAAATAAAACACAAAATATGATGCATTCAGAGGAACAGTTTGGGCATATTTTTATCACTGTTCGTTTTGAAATAAGTCAGCCTGGATGTTTTTAGAGACAATTTGTGGGGTTATTTATTTATTTATTTATTTATTTTATTTTTAGGAAAGAGTGGTATTGTTTAATGTTTAGCTTGCTGTAGCACTATGAAAGCACATGGAACTAGGTGCATTACACAAAATAAATGTTTCACTGCCTGAAATGGTTTGTGATCTAGGAACAGAGCAAGAGACAACAGACGGATACGAACAGACAGGATATAAAGCAGAATATGGAGATTACAATGTACCAAGACAGACCTCCAAGAAAAAAAAAATAATTGTTGTGTTTCTTTCAAGAGTGATTTCCTACACTAACGCAAATCCTGTTACCATAAAGTATTTCTTAATCCCTTTGATTATATAGGTAGTGATACCGTTGTGTTTAAATGTTGTGGAATTTAAGTAATACGATAAACTCTACGTTTAGTGAAGATGTTACAGAGTTCTGCAGCTTTGAAAATGGGAACCAGAAGGGGACACGTTATCGGTTGGACTGGACTTGTGCAGAGCAACCCGAGTACTGAACTGGAAACGAGTAACTGCTTTGCTAGACTTTGTCCTCCTTTTTTTATGAATTATCTGAATAGTTTGTTCATTGGTTCAGAGTTATTTACCGAATCAGTATTGGTATGATCAGTGCCCATTTTTTATAGGTAGAGTTTATTAAGTGTTAGATTTGCCTGATACTGTTAGTCGTTCAAGAAAACGCTCCTACTAAAACAAATACAAAGCTTTGAGTTGTTTTCTTGCATCTCTGAGGAAGCTTTTATTAAGACTTTTAATCTCCAGCACCTACTGAAGTGTTCAGCTTTTGTATCACACCTTTGCCTCAGGCCCGTATCGTTTCAAATGTGCTAAAACTACCTTCTAGCACCAACTTACAGCTGCCGTTGCTTCTGATTATCCAGAGGCATAAGGACAAGGCTGGACCCAGCTCCCGTGCCTCTTGGACAAAATGCAGCTGACTTTTGACACGTGCTAAGTACAGTTTCAGATGTCATTTCTCACTGCCCTGTTTCTGACAGATACCTGTTTCTCAGGGCTGCTTTCACAGTATTGAGAGTTCACACACATAACTGAAAATTGTCAGGTGTCTGTGTTCCTCTGTATGGCACTTCTTATCACGCAAATGGTTTAAAAACCACACAGATAAAGCCAGATTGCAAGATATTTCAGAATTTCCAGACTTCGATGCCTGAGAGCCTGTAATACACTTTATTACATTATTATTTGGCAGGAGCGTGTTATTATTTGGGGAAGTGAAAGCAGTTACTTGTTCTCAGTACTCACGTAGTTTTACATGTGATATGTCCAGAGGGAGAGAGTAAAGTTTAGTGTTCTGTGAAAACATTCAAAAATGTGAACTTATCTCTGTTACTTTAAGATGCAGTTGGCAATCTTCATTGAATTAAGCAGAACACTGGAGATCTGATACCACGCATGCTGCAGTTGTTTATTCACTGGTAATATCAATGTCATCATATACAATGCAGGCATTTACTATTACAAACAGATTTTAACATAACACTTTCCCTCACAGTTTTGAAGAGCTAGAAATAAAAATGCCCTGATGCAGTGACCGTGCAGTTTTGAACTGTGAAATATCTTTAGGAGTTAAAATAAGTGCAGCAGCATTTTTGTAGCAAGGTCGTGTCCATCCCTCTGGATGCAAATGCACAAACAATTTAAGTTCAAACTTCAGGCCAATAGGTCTCCGAGTGCGGTTGGAGCCCAGTGATGCAGTCCACATAGTTCCTTTGTAAGAAGGCTAAATCGTGCTTAGAATTAGCCTTGTTAACAGGCTACAAGCTCAGGGCTCAAAGTCCACCACAGGCAAAAAAATAAAAAAAAAAAATAAAGAAGATAATAGGCATTAAATAGTCTTATATTTAAAAAATACACTGAATGTGACAGAAAGATGCAATTGGCAATTCACTTAGGTTATTTTTTTCTAGTACCTGTATCCAATAGCAAATGTAACGATGATGGGCAGCTCTAGTTCAGCACGGGAGGCCTCTCGTAGAAGGACCTTGTCTAAATTAGTCATTTCAACAGTCGCTAAAAATTATCAAAAGCACCTCAGAGCTAATGAAAACTGGAATGGGAATTAAAATCAAAAGATGCATTACATCTAAGAAAGTGTGATCGAGGCAAGCAATTCTCATTCTTGCTTCAAGATACTGCGGAAGATGGTTGGGTCTGGTGTCTGCTATCGCTTTCCAATACCTGGTCCCGGGCGGCTGCTGCTGGGAGCAGCTCTTCCCTTGCAGTGACTCCAGAAAAAACGTCAAGAGTGCTGAACTGCTGAATCGGGCATTTTGAAAACAGGTAAAACAATTGTGCTTTGGGATGAACTTTACAGAACTTACTGTGCGGTCTCTCTGTTTAGAGAAATCTTTACTGCGTTTTTGCAGTCGCTTCTGTGTAGTAATTGCAAAGGGCTTGTGTGCAAAACTAATCTGACCCATCCGGAGGGTTCATTGAAGGTGATGACACGCTGTTTTCAGCGCATTCATGTATTTATTTTCCATACAATGCATTGATAGACTTGATAGGGTGCTTTGGAGTAACTTTCATTCCTCCAGTAGCTATCTCTTCTTTAAGGTCTGCAACCACTGCCTAGTGTTGAGCATGAGATACTCGTCTTTTTTAAGCGATTGAGGAGGGGGGAACAAAAGTAGTGGATAGGTACAGAGACTTCAGGTGGAAGCCCTGGGCTGGGTCTGCTGTGCCTGCTGATGGACCTGGGGATGAGCTACAAAACGTGTAATTCACTTTCCATCTGTGTGTGATCAGGTAAAATTTACTGTATCTCATACTAATGAGATTCATGAAGAACTTAAAAGTTACGCGAGAGTAAATCATTACCTTTGAATTGGCTAAGAGAAAGGATTTGTAAGAGCAAAATACAATGGGTACCAATCAAACCTAGAGATCTACAATGCTGCTCTGATTTTTTTTTATATATACTTTTAAATAATTCAGTCTCTTCAGAGAATGACAGCAGCTTTCAAGTTAAAGTATTGATCCACGGGTGTTCTGCTGCTCTCCAAAAGGCGCAGAGGCTTTCGCATCTGTGCCTCCGCTGCTCAAAGTGGCAGATCTTCAGAAAGGAGGCACGGATCGAGATTAATGGTCTCCAGCTAAGGATCAGGTGCTCTCTGTCACCTGATAGCAAAAGTCAGTTGCGGGGGGAAGGGGTGACAACCCACCTTTTTGCATTTTCCTACATATACAGTCCTTAGGCAGTTTTTACACCTTTCAGTTGGCAGGGGCTGAACCTGAACCCTGGTTGTTGGAGCTGCCGTGTTCAACAGTGGCTTCGGACCGGGGGAGTTCAGGGCCACACATCAGCAGATGGATCACCTTCATGCATGCAGTTGGTCTGTGGCATGTATCATACCATACTTTCAATGTCACTGCAGTTTTTCATCTAAAAATGTTGAACACAGTTTTATTAATAAAGAGACTTTTTTCCTAAATGCTGTAAGAGACTAAGTGAAAATGTACGCTCTCCTCTTTGCAAGACAGAAAGCGTACTTACTACCTTGCTCCCTAGCTTTTTTTTTTTTCTCCGAAAAACACCGTCTTATAAAAAAACACTTTTTCCCAGAAGTCTCCTACGGATGATGAGTTTAAATTTGGAAGAGTGAGGGAACCACGGTTCCTTCTTGCATCTTTCCGTCTGCCGGACAATTAGTGCGTACCATGGCCCCGCTCTGACAGAACAGCAGAGTCTGTCCAGCAAAGGCAGAGAGCCCGTTCCTTCTGGTCAAGAAACAGCGATGCTAGATTTTGTCTCAAAACTAACAGAAGTGAGAAAAGGGGCCGTTTTCACTTGGGATGCTTTTCCATGTTAGGTATCAGGTTGGGATTGAGGCATTTCGATGAGGCTGTTACTCACGTTTTACAGCGCTTGCTGCTGTCACAGCCGCTGCCTCTAAGGACTCCTGCAAATTCCACAGTGCGTCCTTCTTACCCCAGACTCTCTGGACACTGCTGAATTTGATCTTAAATAGAAAGTGTTTGGGACATCGAAAGGACAGGGCTTCCCACTGCCTGTAACAGCCTGTGGCCGTGTGTTTAGGACCAGTAGGTGCTGAACACCTGCTGCATCTAACCTTATTTGAACCAGTAAGTGTTAGGTCCGAGTCTGGTGGTAGAGCACCACTAGGATGTGGGAAGCCTTGGATTCAGGTCAAGGGGAATTGAAGGTGCAGCTGAGGCTTAGCCACTGGACTACACGGCGATACTCTGGCTGAGCCCCCCCTCTGTCCTTTCACTGGAGATGTAGAGGCAGGAGTGCAAGAGTCACGGTGCTGAGCCAGGCGGGCAAGAGGGAGATTGATTTCAACCTTGTAGGCAGGGCACATGGGCAGGAGAGAACTGAAATCTAAGCT
Source organism: Burhinus oedicnemus (assembly GCA_008921705.1). Taxonomy (NCBI): domain Eukaryota; kingdom Metazoa; phylum Chordata; class Aves; order Charadriiformes; family Burhinidae; genus Burhinus; species Burhinus oedicnemus. Next base: position 7,149,232 of record VFFE01007669.1, read on the forward strand.
GCCCCTATAGATATGTAGCTCTATATAGATATGCAGTGGCCTGGCCCCTGCTGTGGCTGGGCCTGTATTTGTGAATGGTCAGCTGGAGAGGTGGCAGCACCGAAGCCGAATGGACCAGCTGCCCCTCTGCAGGTCCTCTGAAACACCTCCCTCCCTTAGTCGGCTACAGAAGGCATGTAGGCAGGCTGGGTTGTCCATCCTTTTTCTTGCCCAATCCGAAGGGCCAGATGTCCATAATTTTAATAAGGCACTGCTTAAGTTACAGGCCTGGATTTTACCAAAAATTAAAACTGTCCGGTTTGGGATATGATTTACACAGTGAGGGTGTTCAGTAAAATTAGTATGCAGAAGGTCGATGTTATCCAGGTCCCCAAACCCGTTAACAAATAAATCCATCCTTACTTATCTGCCCATTTAGGAAGGGTCCCTGAAACAAAGGCAGCTTTTCCCTGTAGAGGCTGAACCTTTGTCGTGGCTTTCTGCCTGCTGCGAAGAGAACTCTCTCCGCAGCTAGGACTCACACAGGTTTGGTCCGTAGTGGAAGGTGTAGCCGCTGCTTACCTTTCCTGTTCCAGCCGCATGCATGGCATCTGATTTCTGTTATCTGAACAAGTCCACAATTGATGTGCAGCTGGAAAACGGGTTATTTTCTCCCATGTCTGCTTAGTGCTACAGTATTGGCTGTCTGTAAGGTGATTAGTTCTGTGCAGCACACTCGTTCCTTTCTAAAACTTAATCTTTCTTGGGTTCTTTGTTTTGTTTTGTTTTGTTTCAGCTCAATTTGCTTGTTGAGTTCGCAAGAGACTCTGAGATCGTGATATGTCACTTGTCTGTTTTCAGTGCACTACAGTCTGCTGTAGCAGAATGTCTGAATGGCTTGGGCTCTTGATATTCACAATATTTTAACGTTTTCAGCACCTCCTTACACAGCATGGCGAGCAGTACTTACGAAACTGGTAGCACTGAAATAAACACAAGATGTAAACTTGTACGGTCTTACCAGCCAGTGCTGCTGCTGGGGTCTGGGTCCTGTAAAAAGCCGAACCCCTGACAGCTGCCGGACGGCCTGGGGAGCGTGTCGCAGTTGTGCCGGGACGCTGTCGCGCTGTTGGGTGAAAAGCAAGAGCACCCAGCCAGCACCAAACGGCCCCACGGGAGACTCTCTCTGGTTCGCTATTTGTGGGAAATGGGGATTTCACCCAAACGGGCAGGATTTTCAGGACGGGTTTGTTGTTGGTTGGGGTTTTTTGGTGTTTTTTTTGTTGTTGTTTAGGTTTTTGGTGGGTTTTTTTGAGGCCTTTGGTGATGATCTGGCATCTGGGATGATTTGACTTCAGCAAGAACAGAAGCCATTTCATAAAAGGGTGGGATTTGAGACACCCCCCCACACACAGAGGCACCGCGGGCTCCAGCGACCTCTCCCCCGGGATTCCGGCCCTGTCGTCCTTGCGTCCAAGGAGAGAGAGAGAGGTCTCGGAGCGGAGGGAGGGGGGGACGCGCTCCCCTGCCCTTCCCGGGGGAGTCCCCGCGGCGGCGGTGGCCGCTGGGGGGCGCCCGCACTCCACGCGTGGCCGTGACCGTGGCCCCGGCTCCGGGGCCGGGGCCGGAGCCGGGGCCGGTAGCGCGTTCCCTGGGCCGGTCCACGGAACGGAGCGAGACGAAGCTGTACGGGAAGGAGAAACAGGACACCCTCCCCCCCCAAAAAACACCCCCCAAACC
>VFFE01007669.1:7165335-7175599 GCA_008921705.1 Burhinus oedicnemus
GGGTTTTGGGTTTCAGGGTTTTAACCTCGACTTCTGAGGGGAAAAAAAAAATAAAAAAAAAAAAAAAAAAAAGAGGGACGGGAGCGTGGGAGGGGGATGCGTGGGTGCGCACCCACGGGGCCGAGAATGCCGGGGGCTGCTGGCCACCGGGGCCGCCTCAAGCGGGGCCATCCCCCCTCCGCCACCCCGGAGCGGAGGGGAGATGTCCCGGCTTGAGGCGACCCGGTGGTCCCTTCCTCCCGGCAGCATCCCCGGCCTGTTGGGAGGATGCTGCTGGCACCTGGACGGTCCTTCCTCGAGTCTGCGTTTGTGCCGTGCCTCCAGGAAAGCTCCTGAATAAAAGACCGTGGAAGCCAGGATCAAACCAAGCGTTACTATTCCGAGGCTGTTTTGGGAGGGGTGGAGCGCAGCAGGGCTGGGGTGGCATTTAGTGGCCTCATGGTTAAATGCAAAGGTCACACCAGCTCCCTCCCCACCTCGAGAAAGCTGTGAAAAAAAGGAATCATAACGTCATAAATTTTTACCTTGTTCTCACTTCATTTCATAGTACCGGATAATTGCTTTTTCAACTCAATTGAAACTCAGTTTCTGTTATTGAGATGTTACTGCTCCTCCATGAGCTTCAGCATTTGTCCAAAGCATCCATGTCTTGCCTATTAGTGTCTCTTGCTCACTTTCTGAACTGGATTGATAACCATTTACGTTTAATGCTATGTTAAGTAACAGCTTCCAGAAATGGATTAGGTAAGCAGGCTGTGGAGGAGATAAGAGGAAATTGTCTTGTTCTTGGGCTGCCTCTCTGAGCTCCACAAGCACCTCTCTTTCTGGTCTGAAGCCTAGGCCACACAGTCAGACCAATGCTAGAACCAAGTCACTATTCCCCAGGGAGCTAGTTTTTCCGATAAACAACGGATACCTTTTATTATAAATAACAGAGACCTTTTATTTTAAATTTAATGACAAATAAAATCTGGTTGACAGGGGGCAAGAGCACCAAGGGCAGTGGAAATTAGCGTCTTGCAAGAAGTCTGTGAACTTCAATAGCATCTCCAGCAACATATCCGCGTTCCAGTGACAACAACCTGCAGCCAGAAACAGCTGAAAAACATATGTAAAGGCAGCAGATCCAGAAAAAACACAAAAGAATATTGTGGCAAGCAGAAAAAAAAACGTAGCAGCCTGCAGAGCTCCCACTGTTTGCCACTCCTTCCAGCTTTACAACAACTGTTTCTGTAGGAGGTTACTTCTTTCCCTGGTCAAACTGATGTCTGTCCCTCCATCTCCTCCCATTGGCTTTAGTGGCAGAACTGAAGGGGCTGAAATGTGTGTTGAGGAGGGCAGAAGTGAGTGGGTGACATTGTGAAGCTGTGGTCTTCAACTAAGACACACCTGCGCTTGTCTAGTTACCCAGTTATCGTACTGGGAGTGTAATAGCCTATTCATTATGACAATTTAATAATCGGTCTAGAATTTTTATGCTGAAAGGAGGCTACAGCCGATGTAACTGTTTCTTCCCTGAAAATGCAGACATGGATGTGGTGGGATGTCCCTTTCTATTTGCTGTGATGAGTGATAGCTCAAAGTTTAATTTAAAATATCTGCAGTCCAGCACATTTTCTCACATTCCTGTAAATCCGGTGGTTTGAAACAAGATAAATCACTCTCTTGTTTCGAGAGCAGGGTGGGCAGAGACCTTGGCTTGGGCACTGCTACAGGTGAAATGCTGGTTGTGCTTCTGCAGCTATGCTTGTCTGCCTGGGGGTGCCGGTGCCAGTTAGAACAGCAGGGATTTCTCTGCCGTTCCCACACACAGCCCGCGAAAGGCAATCAGTCTTCATAGGGAACAGCTCAAATAATTCATGTACCATAATAATTGTATATTCCCACTAAAGTGACACCGAACAGTCGATTCTTCAAGAAAAAAGATTTGCCCATCACCTTAGACAATTACTGAAGCGTTACATATCTAAAAAAAACCCTAAAACCCCATGATGGTATGCATGTACGGACAAATTAGTGATGATTCCTGAATGTGCAGCTCCCCAGTGGAAATGGGAGACTCTCTGCACGTGAGCTGGGTGGCAGAAATGAGGCTGGATGGCTCTCCTTTGCCTACTAGACCCTTCACATCGTGAGGATTGGGTTGTACAACCTTCCCCCCCCTTCCATCGTCTGCTGTGCAAACATATGGTTGGTGTTTCCTCAGTAGGGAGCTCCCAGCTGAGATTGCACCTGTGGTATAGTCAACAGTAAACACGACTAAAGAGAGTTAACCTACTTATGCGTGCTGAGAGAGGTGAGTTTACCCACTTTTATTTACTGCTACACCACCGGACTGCGCTTCAGCATAAATTGGTTCAAGGTGCCTCATTTCAGCAGTCGTACAGAGAACTGGCTTCTTAGTTATTCTGTAACTCAAAGGTGTGCAAAATCACTGCCTAACTGGGAATAAAATTATCATAAGCACAATTATGCCTGTGCTGAAAGGACAAGGTCAGAAGAGAGAATCCAAAATGTCAACAAGACTAGTTGATGATGGATTGTCCCAGACAAAGCTGTCCGATGTTATACATCACAAAAAGTTAAAAGATGATGTAATTTATATGTTAGACTCATTGTCAATTCACACCAGAACCCGAGGAACGGCAAAATCAGTTGTAGTACTTTCAGCCATATGGCACGTTTTGGGATGTGTGGTGAGGGTGGTTGGCAATACACGATTTTTATCTTCGGCGTGTCAGTGAAGCATTATCTAAGCTGACAGTAGCTTTTGCATTTGGCACCCATAATCCTGGGGGACCCTGTGTCAGTCTACTTTCCCTGCCATGGCTTCATGACAACTCACTCTCCTCTCGAAACAGAAGATCTTTATGCAGCCAAAAGGGTCTCTTAGTCCTTTGCTCCAGAGTTTTGGCATTGCTAGTTCAAACCTCTTGGGCTTGTGGATCACGGTAAGGCTGGACTACTCAAGGGCAATTCGGTGGCTTTAGTGTCTTCTACCACCCCTCAAATGTTTCTTGAAGGTCTTCTTGTGCTCCTCCTCCATTATTTCCTGTCTTCCTTTTTCTTATAGCCATCTTTCACACTAAACCAACACATTTATCCAGTAAACATCCAGAAAAATCTGGTCAACATCCTGTGTTCATACATTATTTTGGAAGAGGTCCATATTCATGGTGGCTGAAAAAATAAATACATTTTAAAATCTGCATGCTTTGGTTTTATGGGTAGGAGATGAAGACCTCGCTCTTTTCTTTGCCTCCTATTGGAACGCATCCTGGTCATTACAGCTGAGAATGGGAGAGCTGCCTTGTTACAGTTGCCTGATACTTCCAATTAAAAAATCATGGTTATAATGTTGCTGGATTGTATCAACAAGGCTAACATTTTCTGTTGTCACCCAGAGCTTCAGGAATGAGAACAAAGATCATAGAAATGAAGTTCCATGCTGAAAAAAAAAAAAAAAAAAAGCTGTTATGCCAATTTGGTCAAGTTAAAAAGAGTTTGGACACCCCACTCCCCCAACCAAACAGGTTACATGTATGCAGCAAAGCAGCAGCAGGCATCTTTGAAGGCCCTCTCTCTCCTCCCTAAGAAAATCTTCATTCACTCATCCCTCTGAATGCATGCATGCGTGCATGCACCAGCCACAAGCAGTAACTGAGTGCAGCGCCGCTGGAGACGCACACAGGCTGCATCTTCCCCTCCCTGCAGCTCTGCGCTGCATCCTGAGAGACTCGTTATTGTCGGGCCCATGGGCCAGAGAGCAAAGCTGCCTGGTACAGAGGCAGAGGGGAAGGAATGGGGTGAACAATGAAGGACAAATTGGACACAGCTTCAGGTGCACTTCTGGAGGTTGGAAGGCGGAGACAAACTGTGACTTGGCCTTCAGATTAAGAGTGAGAGCTGAAAATGAGAAAAGTGTGGTAGGAATTGTTTTGTGAAGAAATTAGAGCTGGGTGACGAAGGAACCTGGGTCTGAGGTTTGGAAGGAAGATGCTGCTGTCTGAAAGACAAAAGCAAAGACATCTTACTGAGGACACTAAGCAAGCAAGAAGCTGTATGGAGAGCTGGGGTACCTAGGGCTGGATGGGTAAAAAAGTTTTGGACTCCTTGAGCCATGCAGGAAGGATTGGGAAATGGCGGGAAAGCAGGCACAGGCAGAATTTTCATCTGTGGTGGAGCAAAGAGAAAAGTCCAAGGAGTAGGGAACAGATTGAGAGGGACTGGCTTCAAATGGACTAAGTGCCATGGCAGAACTAGCTCTTCCAGACACAGCTGAGGTCTTTCAGCATGGTGCTATATGTCCTGCAGACATGCTGAGGGTGGAAACTGGGGCCATTTGGAAATTACATGTCTTCAGATTTTAAGTACGTTTTCAACACAATGAATAGAAACAGTTGTTCCTCTTTTCTGGAAATGTAACTCACCTGGACCTTGCATTGGACCATATTGATTGTCTTAGGTTAGACTGCAAAAGACAAGACCATAGATAGGACTTTTTGATTTTAGTGTAACTTGCTGTTATGTCCCTAAGGAAAAAGGCACATGCTACATCTATCTATATATGTCACCTAATTTCACATGTCTGCAATGCAGGGGCCATTTGCAGTCAATGGGAGGCACAGTTTGTCTGCTGCTGTGTTTAAGTGTCTGCTGCGGGGTGAAATGCAGTGCCTGGAGTAAGTAACTCAGATATAGCTGACTATACCGTGGATGCCAAAGTTAAGCAAAATTAATGTGACACCCTAGTTAAAAAGCTAGGCATTTCCAGCGGTAAATAACAAGCTTTGAGGATGTAAATTTTGAATGTGGTCATCTCCAGGGACAATTCAGTGCCCAGCCATGTGTATCTAGAAAGTTGAGGCGGTGTAGTTTTCCTTGATATCTGGTTCTGTTGACGCAAAAGATCAGAGTTTCTATTTGTGTTTTCATTGTGTTTGTGCATTTGCATCAGGGTTGGTAAGTAACTATAGTCTCTTCTTTTGAAAACCTTGAAGGAGAAAGTGAGTCTAGTTATTCTTGAATAATATTTTTGAATTCAAGCACCAGAGCAAAGTGGCAGTTTCCTACGGGTTCATCTTTGGTGAGGCAGGAGGAAACTACCTCTATTGCTATTAACTTATTTGAATGGGATCTTGCAAAATGTCTACTGAAAGGCACTGTTCACATGGTTGGGATAGTTAAAGTGGATTTTGATGAGAGGTAAATGAAGGCATATGTATGCATATACATAGGAATACGTCTCTCCCACACCTGCGATATTTTCCTCTGTTAGTTATGGGTGAGATGTCTTTTCTGCTTGACATTGCTGTCACTTCAGAACATTTTTGGGCAATGGGTCTGTGAGGCATACGGTTAAAAAAAAAGCCTTTTACAGCTAAATTAAGTGTTGGCATCTCTCACAGGACTTTATCACATTTTTTTTCTCCTTAAATCTCCTACTCCTGGATTTATGTAATTAAATGACAATCTCAACTCTTGTGAAAAATAAAAAATATGGTTTCTATACATCATGATTCTAGAGGGATGTTTTAAAAAGTGATTTGAAGGTACCCTGAATGTGCAGCAACCGACAGAGAAATAAAATGAAACCCACATTTATTATTAGGAAAAATCTTGAAACTTTTAACCGTACTTGTCATTTTTAAAGTTGACTTATGATTTAGATTAGACATTAAGAACAGCTTTCTAACTTTCAGTTGGAAAGCACAAGAATAGATTGCCTAGAGTGGCAGTGGGAGGATTTTCAAAATAGATTGGACAAATGTCTGCCGGGAATGGTTCAGCTACAGTCGATGCAGCCCAGTGCAAAAGGATGCGCAAGTGACCTCTAATTCTTCCGAGCTGCAGCACGTTATGCTCTCTGAAAGCTGGCAGTGGTCCCCCTCCACCAGCGCCAGCGCAGGAGCCCGGCCGGGTTACGCCGAGACGCGGTGGTCGGCAGGCGCAGACGGACAGGCTGCCGTCCTTCCCGGGACGCGTGCGGCTGCGGGGAGCGCCAGCGCTGATGGGAGGGCTGTCATGGCTGGGATTCACCCCCTACCCTGCCTGACCTTTCCGCTTGACTTCTCCAAGCATATTTTTGGTTATAAGCAGTTCCTCTGGGCAGCCAGGAGTGAGGTAGGGAGTCACCTTCTCTGCAAATATTATACATGAATAAACACCTTCCTAGGCTTACTTAACCCCAGTCCTCTGTGTGTCTGTTTCCCTGCTGACACACCATTAGCATCTGAAGCATCTATATTTCCTGAACCGCAACAGAGATAACTTATCATTCCAGCTGCTTATCTCAGACCTGCCCTGTGGATCCGGTGGAAAGATTGCCCCTTTAGCACGTAACAACGGGTGCCTGATACTTGCTTTGAAATGTTCCCCTTTTTAAAAAAAGAAGATTTGGGATTCTTGCCCTGTACGTTTTACATCTCTCTTTCCATCTCTACACCCATATAACTTGGTTTATTATTATCAGACTGCTGGCCTGTATCTTGCTGGCAGTGATATCAGTTCCACGCAATATATGCCCCGGGAAGCTGCGGATGTGTTAGGGGCATCCTTGCATTGCGGTTGCCAAAGTCGGTGTGCCATTTACAAAGTGGGCCAGGAGGGGATTAGGTACATATGCAGGAAACTCTTCTGGAAGCTGCAAGAATATGGGAGCACAGGAACAAGTGCCCATCTCATTGTCTTTTTCATGTCTCTTTTTTCTCTTAACAGCTCCTCTGGATATTGAGTCAGCACATTTTATGTTACGTACAGGTTCACATTCAGGGAAAAGAGTCAGCAGAGGCAAAAGTGCCCTTAGCAGCTAGTGTGATGGGCCTGGAGAGCAGGAGGGTGGGACCAGAGAGGAACGTACCCAGGAGACATGCCCTTGCGGTCCCTCTTCCAGGGAGTTTCACTCCGCTTCCCTGGGCAGCCAGACGCGACATCGCTGGAAGCAGCTCGCCTGGCGAGCTCCTCAGCGCCCTTTCTCGCACATGTGGTAGACAGGAGAGCCCTTCTTGTCTGTGCTGCAGCCTGGAGCCACCAGAGAGCCAGCATGCTTGTGGCTGCACATAGGTGCGCTTGCTGCGGTGTGCATCTCCGCAGAGCCTGCCCCCAAAATGGTGTGACCCCTCTCAGGGGTTGCTCACGTAAGCTGCTGGCTCAGCCTTGATCCCCATGTTTATGAGCACCCCTATAGGCTTCACTGGGAGTTGTTAGGGGAGCTGCCTGTTTACAAATGTTGCAGCTTTTTTACCGTGGCTTTAGGTAAGAAAATAGACACCCCACAAGGTAGGAAGAAGATCAGGGCAAGAAGCTGAACTCTATTCTTGCTATACGGTGTACTGCTACCCCTAAATCACGTGCTTTGTCGTGCTGTGAAATCTTATCTGAAGTTGTGGAAAGGAGCACACAACTAACCACGGAGTCAAGATTCATTGGCTTGAATTTTATTGTAAGAGATACGAGGAGGATGATAGACACACCGGTGCTATCACCTATAGATATGTTTCTTGATGCTTTTCATCATAAGATTCTGCTTCCTCTTGCTTATATAGTTTTGCCATCTGTCTTGATTTGAGCGTTTCAGTGCCTGATGTTTTCATCCAGATCAAGATCCAGGAGACAAGTGAAAATATAAGCAGCCCATCTTTCACTTCAAATGAAAAGATTCTCAAGTTTGCAAAGTTGCAAAGTTTGCAAGGAAAGCCTTGCAAATGCAATGAGAAAGCTAAACTGCCTCAACTGCAGGTGCTGCTTTTACTGCTATTTGAAAAAATCACAGTTTTACAGCTAATCTATGAGGCTTTTTGTGCATGGCCTGATTTGTAGTTTCTTAATGCTTGGAACTGGCAGTATTGTTTATAGCTTTGCCAAACTTTTAACAGTGAACGACCTTTTTTTTCTTGCTAGTCTCTGACTCAAGGCAAACTGTCCTGGAAAAAGGAAAGCAGTCAGTTTCCTGGTTCAATCATTTCAGTGAATGAAATTAAGGGAAAATGATATATTTGGACATCCTAAAAAATTACCGCAATTGTTTCCTTGGGAAGGTCTAGCACAACATGCTTGGGTATAGAAACTCAGAATTTTTTTAGGACGAGGAACTGCCTTTAACCAAACTCTAATATTTCTGAAAATGTCTGTTTACAGCTGCTTGTTTAGCCTTGGCCTGACACAGTCCTTGCAGACTCTGTATGCATTTAACACACTTCGGCCTCTCCCCTCCCCTGGTCACGACCAGGTTGTGGATGGAGAAAGGGATCCCAAGCAAGTGGGTCAGAGGAGGATTTCCCTGCAACCTGTATTTGCGGTGACTTTATATTTCTGTGTTTCTGGGTAGGGGAACTGCCAGTACAGGTCACTGTTTTGTGATCTTACATGTTTTATCTTATGGGATGAGACTGGAGTACGGAGAGGGGGAAACTACCAGAAGTGTGGAAAGATGGAGGCGGGATGGGAAAGAGGAGAAAGATGAAAGCAGAGCAGGAACAAGGTGAGATGAAGAGGATGAGGGAACAATCAGGGCCCAAAGTAGGAGGGAATATGAGGCTGAAAGAGGATGGATGGAGAGAAGTCAAAGGGCTTGTAGCTCCCTAAGGGACCCGGGGCGGGATCCAAGAGTGCCACCTCTCAGCATTCGTGTTCTAACTTGCAAGCAACAGTGAACATGCTAGCCTTGCACGTGCTCCCATATGCCTCTGGTGAGCACCACATAAGAGATAACAGCCTGTTACCATCATTATTTTAAGCAAGGAATGGTACCACAGAGCTAATTGCAAGTGGAGGACTTAATTCTCCTACCCAGTGATACATTTATTTTAAAACAAGTAATAAAGTTTTCCTCCTCCTGAATTCCATCTGTCTGAGGGGTATGAAGGTTGAATAATTGAGCCTTCAAAAGTTACAGCATGCCAGAATTAAGACTCTCCTCTTGCGTGTATAAATTAAAATGCGCTTGTGCGATCACATATGTGGCCCCAGTTGACTAAGACTGGACATCCAAAGTTGAGTGATCCCTTGTGAAAACCGGGATCAAATGACCAAATGCTTTAAAAAAGATTTTAATTGCATATGGCAATGATAGATAATAACCACACATTGTGTGTGCATTATTTTAATGCCAAAGCCTCCCTCATACTGTGGGTGGAACTCTTCATTCATCGTTGAAAATTAGCCCTCACCAGATAGGAAATCTGACCTGTTACTGGCTGGAGGACAGTCTCGTTACACTCGGTCTTCTGGTTGGAAGTGAAAGAAACAATCCCCTTTTTTTTCACAGGGAAGAATACAGAACAGCGCTGTGCAATGCAACGTTGAGTTATCCTCCCCGGGTGCCCCAAAACTTCTCAGTGCAGGTGAGCCACAGACACCAGTTAATGTCATATTGTTCCCTGTCACGATGGCCGGTGCTCACGTTGACCTTCCTGGCCCTCCGAGACATGAGGTTGCTCGAAGACTCTGGAGAAGCTTCTGTTGGCCCAGCCAGTCTGTGTGAAGGGGGACAGAGCAGCTGCAGCAGCCTCATAGCCAGGGCCCTGGGCTGACTGCTTTTTCCCTCCTCCTTCTCAACTGCTTTTCAATCAAGCTCCAAAATGACAATTTGAGGTGGGTAGAGTGAGCGTAACTCTTGGGAAGAGAGGTTTACGATTTTTCTGGCCTTATATGCTTCATAATTTTCCGTGAGGGCAGAGCAAAGGCAGAAGTCTTGGTTGCACTCTGAATATTCAACAGACTGTTCTGCGTCTACTAATTCTTAAGTAGAGATGAGCCGTTGCTGCACCGAGGAAAATGAGGTTTGTCAGTTCATTCACATTTTAAAAATAATCTTATAAATCTGCATTCTCTCCATCCTACCTATAGCTCCTCTATCTCCGTCTTTGCACAGCATAAGCCCCAGGTTACCCCAGCCCCGGCAGTACAGGCAGAACGCACGGCGATCTGTTCAATTTTAATGAAGAGCATTTCCAAAATTAATTACCTAGAAACAAATATTAAATGACTGTTCTGTAAAACATAGGAAGAAGAATTATTGCGGAGGAATGAAGGCTGTTATGAATGTCGCCGTTGTGCTCCGGAATGCAGCCCCCACGTCCTCCCCCGGCCCCCCGCCCCAGTGGAAATGTAATAGCAAGGAATGCTACGCTCCTCTCAAGATTTAGATATGCGCCTAATTTCCAGCAGGTGGATGATGCCGGTGATCTGATGTGCCCTGAATTAAGCATGTCTGTTAGCGTGTGGGTTTTTTTTTTTTTTTTTTTTTTTTTTTTGTTTAGACCTC